>JABFFB010000743.1:0-15661 GCA_013623555.1 Fusarium nisikadoi | reverse complement strand
GGGCAGCAGGGGCGGGGGCCGCCTTTTGCTTGGGAGCCTTCTCCTTCTTCTCCTTCTTAGGCTTATCGGTAGCAATCTTCTCCTTGGCCGTCTCAACAACCTCCTTGACCTTCTCCTTGGTGCGATCAACAAGCGAAGCCTCACCACCGGTGGCAGCGGCAGCAGCAGCAGCATCCTTCTTCTTCTTCTCCTTCTCGGCCTTGGCGTCAACAGGAGGCTTCACGTAGAGAACGTTATCGCGATCGACCTGGACCTTGTTCTCATCCTTGACATCGAGACCAAACAGGGGAGAGTTCTGGACAAAGTCGACGTGGCGGACGATGTGGGGATGACCCTTCTCGCCGGTTCGCTCCTCGGGAGTCCACTTGGCGACGACGGGAGCGAGGGTCTCGTAGATGGCGACGTCGGCCTTGGAGGGCTTGCTGCCGAGGAGGGTTGAGCGGCTGGAGAGGTGGTTGTTGAGGGTCTCGAGGATAGCGGACTTGTCCTCGGGGGACTTGAGACGCTCAGAGGTGGTGAGCCATTGCTGGATCTCGGCCTCCTCGGTGGGAGTGTAGGTCTGGGAGGCGAAGGATGCCATTCTGAAGGATATCAACGGTGAGAGGCTTCGAGGTGCCTGGCGGAGAAGTCTAAGGGCGAACAGGTTGGCTGCGGTGAGAGATGAAGCTTCGTTATAGCTTCACTCGGGGATTGATGCTGAAGAGTAGTAGCTTGATATTTTCTCTTGGTGGGGGTGGAGGGGTAATTCCGGTCTGTTAGTCTACTGTGGCGTCGAGAGAAGAATGTGGCTGTCGTTTTTTCCCCCCTTTCTCAACGCGCTAACTCGTGACATCGCCCCCTTCTCGCGTTTGCTCCTTTACGCGGTACGCCCTTAGGTTGTCTCTTCTCTTCTATTGTCAAAGGAGAAGACTCGGCAACGACATTGTCTATGAGAAACGACACAATTAATTAGCTTATGCATTATACATCAATTGGTTTCTTTTTGCTCTGAATCAGTGTTAATACCCGACTTATTCTTTAGACCCCTTTTTGTACTTCCCCTGAGAGGTTTCTCCCTTTTTCTTTTTTTCACGCTCTGATTCGAGGCGAGTCAACTACATCATCCTGCTCACTAGCGTATCGGATCGCCGAAACCACTAAACAAGCCTCGAGCTCAACTCGGCCCCTGACGCTCTTTTTTTCTCTTTATATTCTTGTTTACTCATTCTTTTACAAATCATTATAATATCGTTTTAACATGGCGGCACCCAAGTCGCCGAGCAACTCTAGCTCAGCTCGTTCTAACTCACGGCTGCCCACAAGCGTTCCCAGCTCGCCGCCATCGGATCAACAAGATGATCTTGAAGGTGCCGACGATGCGCTCATCAAGGAGGAACAGGAGGCTCGTCTAGAGAATGAGAGAAATGAGGAGAAGCGACGACAAGCGATGCTCAAGAGGAAGAAAAAGAAGAAGGCGGAGACAAAGTCTGAGCGTGAAGCCAAGGCTAGAGAACTTGATGACTTGCTCGCAAAGTCTGCCGCCTTCTCAGACATCCTCACTAAAAAGACTCAGGTGTTGGGTCGAGTCGGTAGCAGCCTTGATGGCAAGACGCTGGGCGAGCATAGCTTGGAGATGGCTCAACAGCCAAAATGTATGATCAATGGCACTATGAGAGACTACCAGCTCGAGGGTCTCACCTGGATGTATGAGATTTGTTCTCAGGGCATGTCTGGTATTTTGGCCGATGAGATGGGTCTTGGTAAGCTTTACTCTCACTTTAAGCGTATCTCACGAGTACTGACTTACCCCAGGCAAAACTGTTCAAACCATCGCCCTGATTGCGCTACTCCGTGAGCAGGAGAATTATCTCGGCCCTCATTTGATCGTCGCTCCTTTGAGTACACTTTCAAACTGGATGGATGAGTTTCACAAATGGACCCCTTCCATCCCTGTCATCATGTACCATGGCAACAAGGATGATCGTGAGAAGATCTTCAGGACCCAAATGCTGAAGCATCTCAAGGCTGGTCGTCCCACCACGAAATTCCCCGTGGTGTGCACATCCTATGAAATGGTCCTCAGAGATCAGCACAACTTGTCCAAGATTAATTGGGAATTCATCATCATTGTAAGTCTCACTACCTTGTTGTCGCCCACACGAGATTAACACAGTCTTTAGGATGAAGGCCATCGCATGAAGAATGCAGACGCCAAACTATTCCAGCAGCTTCGTCAGTTCTCATCCGCAACTCGTCTGCTCATTACCGGAACGCCTCTTCAAAACAACCTGAAAGAGCTGTGGTCTCTACTCCACTTCTTGTTACCCAACATCTTTACAGACTGGGAAGCTTTCGAGTCTTGGTTTGACTTTTCTGATCTTGAAGACGAGCAGGGTACAGAAGAGTTTATTGCTGATCAGAAGAAGCAAGAGCTCGTAAAGAAGATCCATCTCATTCTTCAGCCTATGCTTCTGAGACGTATCAAACAAGACGTGGCCGCCTATCTCCCCAAGAAGAGAGAATACGTGCTCTTCGCACCCATGACAAAGGAACAAACAGATCTTTACAACGTTCTAACCAATAAAAAGGCCGATACCCGGCAGTATCTGGAGGACAAGGTGTATGCAAAGATCTACGGTACCGATTCGACTGAAGCAAGCACCAAATCATCTCGGTCAAGCAGCCTCGCGGCACCAAAGACCATGACACTCCCTGTCCGTGAATCCCCGCGTAAGAAGCAGGTCGAACCAGAGGAGCCAGCCACCAATGCGTTTTCGTTCATGATGGCCAAGCGCGGTCGTGGCAGACCACGCAAAACCCCGAAGGCTGAAGAGGCACCTGTGACACCTAAATCTGGAGGTAAACGAAAGGGAGCTCCCGCTTCTTTGGAGCCAGAACCGAAGAGTGCCAAGTCGACTCGCCAGTCGACACCAGTGAGCACTCGCGGGCGACCGAGAAAGACAAGAACGTACAAAGATGCTGGTTCAGATGAGGAGAAGATGTCGGATGATGAATTCGAAGCAAAGTTGGCCAAGGAGATGGTCTCTGACGATGAGGATTTGAGTGATCAAGCGTCATTAACACCAGAGGAGCGCGAACGGGCCAAGGCATTTGAGCTTGCCAGTACGTTTAGCCCTTTATCTTTAAAGCATATACTAATATGATACAGAAAAGCAAATCTCTCAAAAGAAGCTGGGTAACCCCCTGGCACAGCTGCGACTTGTCTGCAACTCGCCTCACAATTTCTACAATCCCTGGATCGCCTCCACAGATCTCCCTGTCGATGACTCTATAGTCACTGCTTCTGGCAAAATGCTGCTTCTCGATCGTCTGCTGCCTCGTTTATTTCAGGACGATCACAAGGTCCTCATCTTCTCGCAGTTCACGACACAGCTTGACATCCTCGAAGACTACTGCCGTGAACTCCGTGGCTGGAAAGTCTGTCGCATCGACGGTTCCGTCGCACAAGAAAGTCGACGTACTCAAATCGCTGATTTCAACAGTGATCCCGAGTACAAGATCTTCTTGCTCTCTACCCGTGCAGGTGGTCAGGGCATCAACCTTGCTTCCGCTGACACAGTCATTCTGTTCGACTCGGATTTCAACCCCCAACAAGATCTTCAAGCTCAAGATCGCTGCCATCGTATCGGCCAAACCCGCCCCGTCGTTGTATTCCGACTTGCTACCAAGGACACAGTCGAGGAAACTCTTCTCAACTCCGCCGACGCCAAGCGCCGACTTGAGAAGCTCGTCATCAAAAAGGGTAACTTCAAGTCAATGGGTCAGAAGATGGATCTCCACGAAGACATCGACCCTGAGTCGCTCCGCGCTCTGCTTCTGAAGGATGGCCAAGTGTACAAGGCCTCGGGGGGCGAGGAAGTTCTCAGTGACGCTGATCTCGACGTTCTATGTGACAGGAGTGAAGCAGCTTACGAGAAGGCTGCAAGCGGACAAGGCGACGCTGATGCTTTCCGCGTTGTTGAAACTGGTGCCGATTCTATCAAGATGGCGCGAAAGGACTAAGTGTTATAGGTTGTACTATTATTTGCTGACGGTATTTGTTATTTGGGTCCATTACTGGAAGGATTGTATCTGTGTGTTATCATAGCTGCGGATTTGCTAAAGCGTGTTACGGTCATCGGTCGGTATGGAGTTTAGGCACTTCGTTTGTGCAAACAAGATATCAGTCGGCGGAGACTCAACTGAAACTAAGATGTTTGCTTATTCTTTTAACATGTTCTTTGGCTACATGATCAACTATGACTATTCCCTGTACTTATGTATATATAATAGGTAACAGCCTGCAACACTGCCAGATCTCTAGGCTGTATCATCACCTTAACCATTCAATGAGTGTCAGTCTCAGAGGAAGGAATATCATCTCATCATAAGCTATAAGAGGTATCTGATAACAAAAACACCCAACGCCTATCCCTCCAACCTGCCAGTGATGCTAATATTGAATCAGAAGGGTTAATTAATCTCTTCCACGTATCCAATCTGCCTCCTGGCATCTGCTCCCCCTCCAGGTCCGGAAGCAAGTCTCTTTGCCAATCTCTCCTGTGTCTCGACCAACTTTTTCTGCGCCTCGAGTCTCCTCTTGACTCTTTCGTCTGCACCTCGTTCGATGCGTTCCAACTCTTCACGCTCACTGATGCGTAGACTACTAAGTGCTTGCGCATTACCGGCTCGTTCAGAGTTCAATTTGGATTCCCACTCTATCATTTTCTGTTGCCTGGTCTCTTCGGCTAAGAGTTCAGCTGCGGCGACTTGTTGGATACGCTCGAGACTGGACTGCGTAACCTTGCTCTGCTCCAATTGTCGTCTCTTGACAGCTGCTAGGAAGAGCGTTTCTTCAAGATCAGCCTTTTGTCGTGTTGCATTCATATCTTCGTTGTGGAGTCTACGACGACGGGCATCCTCGATTTCTGCTTTGTGATTCCAGATATCTCTCTCCACACAGGCCACTTCCTTTGCTCGCGCGAGCGCAATGGCATGATCTTCAGTCTCGAGTGCCAGTCGTCGTAACCGGGCTTTTCTTTCGCGTTCTTGGACTACCATATCATTAGGAAGACCGACTGCATCATCAGGCTGGTCCCCAGAGTTGGCGTAATATACGTCGACTGCTCGGTTCGCTCTAAGCAAGCTGAGAAGCTGGTCTCGGGTATCAGACTCGGGCATCACCTTGCTAACGTACATTGTCGGAGAATATGTAAACTCGCCATCAGTGTAATGGTTGAATGGCTTGTTAATCTCCTTCCACATAGCCACTTTCAAGAAACTGCGCGTAGTAGCAATAGGATCTGTAGAGTCGAAGCAAAGAAGAAGCAGCGACTTTCCATGCGACTGCAAGGTCAGATCTGAGCCAGCGTCAACCAAGAAAGTCATCACCTTCTGCATGACCTTCTCTGCATCTGCAGTCATTTTACCAGACCCTGCTCCATGGCGACAGACCTCGCCCAGAGCGGATCTTCCATCGTGTAGTGGACTAGGGAAGTCAGGATGGTGGCCATGTTCCACCAGAACTGATACTGCTGCAAAGTTGAGTTCTCTGGCGGAGTTATGGAGTGATCCATCATCTTTCGATTGATCAAATGCCAGTAAGTTACCCATCATGCGAGTCGACAGCTCACCACCAATATCGGTGGCCATCGCAAGGGGTGTTCTGCCCATGGCATCGGTGATATCGGCGTTCGCTCCTTCAAGAAGTAGTTCCTTGACTATATCTGGTCGGCGAGCTTGGATAGCGATCATAAGGGGGGTTGTTCGGCTGATTGTTGTCTCGAAGTTGACATTCGCTATAAGTGTTAGAAATGAGTCCGTGATGAGCAAACGATTAAGACTTACCACCACGCTCGATCAGCATCTTGATCAATGCCGAGCTGACCTTCTTCTGTGGCTGAGCAATTGCCCAGGCAAGCACCGTCACCTCTTCGGGCTCCTCCACGCTGTCGTGAATACGGTATGTTGTTGTCTGATCGTGATAGAAACCAGCATCCAACAACGTCTGCAACAGCTCTGTCGACCTAGGATACTGCGAAATCGCCTTGATGAGGATCGGATCTGACCCAGAACTGCGCGTCATGACATCCAGTCCAACCTCTCCATCGCGATATCCTGAAAAGAGTTCAAACAACTTCAGTACCTCATCCGGTGATCTTGCCGTGTCAAACAAACGCTCAAAAGCAAGCGTTAGAGTTTGTGGTGATGGCTTGCAAGCAAGCAGCCTTTCTGTCCAATGGGCATTACCCTTGGATGCTGCGCAAATAAGAGGCTCTCCCTTCTCAAAGTCAATGTCAACTCCATGAGCGACAAACAAATCAACAAACTCATCAGCCAATGGCTCCGTCTCATCTGTGCTATTCTTCATCACCTGCACCAGAGCACTGCTTACTGCCACTCCCTTAGCCCCTTTCGCCAGAAGCATTTTTGCAACCTCTAGACCGTTAGGGGAGAACCATGTGCTGAACTGTGTCTCTGAGAATCCGTTTTCGAAAAGCTTGAGTATCTCGTCCTCGTCGATCTTACTACCCAGGAGAAGATCCAGTGCCGAAACCTTGACGCCCTGCACAGCTTGGGCAATGGCAAAGCAACCGTTCGTGAATGGTGATGCTCCAGAGTCAAGCAAGACCTGGATAAGTCGTTCATCTGGTTCGTCTTCACCAACTGCCTTACTCAAGGCGATGTGGACTTCATCCACAGCAGGCATGCCTGCTTTCATCAGATCTTGGACTATATGCAGCCTAGTATCTTGGTTAAGCTTCCAGCTTGCTTTCATGGCCCTGATCAAAGTAGGGGGCGATGCTTTTTTCTACAGACACGTTAGCGACAGCGTCTTCCAACGACGTGTTAAACTTACCTGATTGCCACCCTCGTGCCACAGCCCCAACAGCAACTCAAGACTACCGACAAAGGCACTTCGGGTTGCCGCCACGACTGCTTCGCCGTTACTGTAGTTAGGGTCTGCACCCGCTGCCAGCAAAACACGCAACACTTCATGACCCTCTTCGCCGTACTTTGCAGCTGAAACGAGCTGGATGTCGACGACCTCTCCAGAAACACCCCTCTTGAGGAGGCGCTGAAAGACCATTGCCCTTTTGTTCAGATCCCTAACCTCAGTCGCAGCTTGGAATCCACGCTCCAATGTCGACTTCTGGGTATCTGCATTGGACTTGAGAAGCACATCAAGAACTTCAACGGAACCACCGCGACATGCTTCAATGATAGCTTGACCTCCGTTGGTGGAGATACTGGCTCCGTGAGCAATAAGAACATCTCCGAGTTCCAGATCACCATCCCTCGCCGCAACAAGCAGAGCGTTCGAGGCTGCTTGAGATGAAACGCCAGATTTTGCCAGACGATTGCAGATATTAAGACGAACCGTCCAGTCTGTGATCTTCATCGCTTGATCCAAGCAAGAATCTCTGGTCTCGTCTGTATGCTTGAGCTGTGATAGAAGGAAATCCAAGACTTCGACTGACTCTTTGGTGACAGCGAGTGCAAGGGCTTCTCCATCAGACGCGTCGGCATAAGTGGCTAGAACGCAGATCAAAGCAACATCTGTGGTGAAATGGCTAATAGCATGGATCAATGCTCGGTTGACTTCACGAGGCGAGGCTCCAGATTCTACTAGACTCTTAGTGAAAGTCAAGCGGGTCATGGGGTCCGAGATCTTCAGGGCTTGCGGAAGAGCGAATGCTAGTGATGCCGCTGTAGGTGGTCTCTCACTGCCGAACAGGGTATCAACTATGGTGTCCTTCGCTTCTTTGACCGCACTGCATAGTGCCCTTGCCTGGAAAGCGTTCACATCGGCGCCGCGGTCCAGAAGTTTTTGTAATGTTTTGAAAGAGGCATTGCCAGATGTGTCATCGATGAGAGTCTGTACTTCATGCACAAGCATTGCATCCAGGTTGATCTTCTTGGGTGATCTGGTCAAGATAACATCAAGCTTCCACGCTTTGTTCTCGCTAGAAGGAATTTTCGCTAGCCCCTCGAGACAAATTGAGATGGTGTCATGGTTGTGTTTGCCCAATGTCAGAATCAGATCAATAACCTTGGGGTCAGGGGTTTGGGCGGCTTTCTGCAGAATTTGACCGCTGAGACCGTTGATGTCTGGTCTGCCTTGTTCAAGGATAAGTCGAAGAAGAGACATGTCAACAGGTGTTTCCGAAATATTCACAAGGAGAGCTTCTGCAACCTGTTGCCCAGCGACACTCGCTCTTGCATTAAAGAGCATTGACATCATCTCGTACCTGATTTGGTGGTTATCGATACTCATCACGTTGTTGACATGCGCAGCCGCTGTCTGAGGAGAAGCGTTTTGCATCAATCTGGTGAATAACCCCAGGTCCATCTGATTTATGATCTGGGTAAGTCCAGCGCCATCGTCATAGTTGATGTCCGCATTATACTTGAGTAAAAGATTGATCAGAGCGTCATCTCTCTGAGAGGGGTCTTCACTGATTGCATCTTGAAGAGCCTTATGCAAAGCAGGGCCGGTCAAAGCTCCCCTTAGGAACATCTCAACCATACGATATCGATCCGACGGGGGAAGGCTCTTAACCAGAGGAAATATTGCGGTAAGTGTTTCGTTTGAGGGCCTCGAAAAAAGAATTTTGGCTGCCATGTCTGCATTGCCGGCCAAGATTGCTATACGTAGGGCCTCTCCGTTCTGGTAATCAGGCGATGCGACGGCGTGACGGTTAGTAATGCGTGGCTTTACCTGACCATTTTGCTTTCCGCTGGGTGGCTCGCGAAAGTGAGGGTTGAGTAGAAGCTCTACAGAATGAACGTCCCCAGCTTTAGCAGCCAGAATGAGGCAATCGTTCAGAACATCGCCATTTGCTCCTCGTCTGAGGAGCGAGTATAGCAAATTCTGTCGAGTCCCAGAATCTGCATGCTCGGGAATCAGAGGGACACAGCTTGATGCTAATGTAGGATCAATCTTGGACGATCCATTGAGAAGCGAGCCCACGAGGCTGGTTTGCCCCTTGGAAATGGCGGTTTTCAAAGCAGAAGCGTCGTTGTGCTCGATTGAAGCTCCATAACGCGCCAAAAGGTCGGCCATCTCAAAGAACTGTGTTTCGCAGGCCACTTCAAGTGATCTTTCCAGTATAGGACCCTGGGCGCCGCAACAAAGCAGGAGCTCGGCAAAGTCAAGTTTCGACTGTGGTTCCAATTCTGTGTTGTTCATGAGCTGCTCGAAAGCCTCGTCGAGGCCGGGACTTTGAGGCGGCTTATTTCCCGTGGCAATTGCCATGGCAATGTCTCTTCTCTGGTTGTTGATTGCGATCTTGAGAGCTTCAGCATTGCTGTAGTTTCCGTCTGCTGTAGAACGACTCAGATGCAAAACAGTGTCGAAACAATGTGCTCTTGTGGCGTCGGTAAGAGCTTGCGATGTGCATATTTCTTCTGGCCGTCCATCAGATCTAAGGATCAGCGATGCGATCTCTGATAAAGCTGGAACAGAGCACGCCTTGCGGAATTCGTCCTGCCCTTCCGCAGTGTTCGATGCATTTGCTCCATACCTCAATAGGACCTCCACGATTCGTGCATTTCTGGTTCTTACCGCAGCTGGAAGACAGGTATCGAGGGTCAATGGGTCAGCATGCGGTATAAGCACATGTACCATGTCTAGTTGGTCTCGTTCGATGGCGGACTTTAGAAGGCGAGTTCGATCAAGACCATGCTCGACACTTTTCCTTCTGTTTAATAGTCCCTGCTTCTGTGTCTGCATACCACCGAGGTCGACACCGGCTGCAGCCAATTTCGCAATCAACGATTCGGCTACACCGGGCGAGCCTGAACTGTCGACCCAAGAATTCAAGACGTTCAGTATCTCTTTGGTATCCCAATGCTTTCCCTTTTTCAGGTTACTCGATGAGAAGGCTCGCGACAAACCACTCTTAGGTCGCAGTTGCGCGACTTCAGCAGACCGCCTCTGTAGCAGGCCGTCAGCGACTTCATCGTCGCCGTGAGTTCGGAAAGACGTTGGGTGAGGTGGTCGCGTGAGAGGAGTAGGGGCATTGGGTGGTAGTGAGAAACCCCATTGCTGTGATAATTGGATGATGCGCCTCTGTCGGGCGTTGACCGTTGAGGAGTTCATTTTAAGATGCGGGTATCATTTGGAATGGCGAGTAGACGAGTCAATGGCGATATAAGCTGTTGGGAGACGGTTTGAGACTCGATTTGAATGCTGTAAATCTGGCGGTGTTGTACTGGGTATCAAATAATGAATGCGTGTCTGTTGTAGCAAACAGTTGAAAGAATGCAAAGTGAGACGGAAGAATGATGCGTGGTTGAGAAGAAGTAAGCCCCTCACGAGGCTGCGATTATATTGTTATTGTACAATCGAGGAAACAAATTACGACCCGGTACTTCCTGGCTTGACCGGGCGTGCAGTGGCCTCGCCTTTTGTCTCGAGGTGAGGCCCAGTCGGAGGCGGTTCTTAGTGTTACAGAATATGCCTGGAGCCGGGGGGAGCCTGAAGGCTGTGATACCCCACTGTGTGTGCACTAAGCCACAGCCGCAACACCCCACACACGACACACATCGGGGTGTCACATCGTGTAATTCACTGGACATGAGAGCCTCCAATGAGACCTGATACCTTGTGTGTAGTCTTGATTTCAAGGTTCAATTGCATTCTAGACCTGTTCTACTGATACCTAAGCTCAAGGACGCAATCGCACCAAGTTCGGCAGTGCAGGATGCCTAATGTTTAACGTAGATTACGCTTCGCTCTCGGCCTGTTATCGTATGAGTGGATGCCCTGTCGTTGAGGTAAACGCCCTAAAACATGCACTCTGATTGAGGTGACGTATAGCGGCCCAAGGTCTAATGATGATCACTAACCCCACCATCGGACGAAACAATGGTCGCAAATCACTAATTCAACTGCAATGTCTTTCCAATTACCCCAATGAACATCTCAATACATTAGCCGGCCTCAATAAGAATCCTCCGACGCACATACACACGCCTACAAATACAGGGACACTCCCTGGACGAGCTTGCGAAGCTCTTCTCATGCCAAGCCGCCTGCACTGCCACGACACGATCCCTCTGTCATGACATCTGCTCCAACTGCCACTGACACATGAAACCAACGCCCCGGCCCCTGGCTGAAAAAACTCTCGCGGCGATCACTAACTAGGCCGTAAACAGGTCAGTTCGGGCGACGTCTAAGAATATCCCCGTCGGGAGGTTGGACCGACGCCTCCGTCTTAGAGGAGCTGGCCACGCGTTTGCTGGCGTAGCCTCAACCTAATTGAGACTTTCCTTCGAGACTAATGTGAGAACTTCTGTAGGCGACCTGCGAATGGGCTGATGTTTGGAGAATCCTTCTCGTGGTTCGTGTAGCTTAGAATTAACGTTAGAAGTTTAGTCTAGTCAAACTGTTGGAACAACGTTGTAGTTGACGAGGACTAAGCCCTTTAGGGGTAGCATTTCGAACATTCTTGACCAGCTCATGGAACAACAAAACTACTTCCCCTCTTCCTTATCGTGAATTCGTCATTGTGTTATTTGCCGGTTGACGCAGTCGGCGTCACCGTATGTTGACTTGAGGGAGGCGTAACTGTAATTATGCTTACTCAATTGAGTACTCCAAACCCCAATGCTTGGGTTGACAGTCAACATCCTCTATTCAAGACTGGTCTGCAGAAATCAGCAGATGACATGAATGGCATCGCGTGTAATAACTCATTGAGAACTAGCATAACGATCTGATCAACAATCCAGATGCCAGAACTGGCCCGGTCCCTGACGTGCCCATATTAGCTGTCAAGTAAGTTCGCAACAGCCTTGAAACAAGCAACGCGCAAACTTAGCTTTTGCAAAGCCACACTCGGCATTTGTGTTGGAGTAGTAGCCAATCGACATATCTCAAACTCATGATATCATAAACTTGTCATTTCGGTCGTCGAAGAGGGCTATCTAAATCATGACGACCCAGTCCAAGTTGGCTGAGACATCACGAGATTCATCTGATCCAAGCGCTGTAACCCTGGTGCATTTTAGCTACCTCATACCAGAGGGTGTAAGGATACAAGAGAACATCATAGAGCTTCGAGACGTAAAGTATCCATGTATCTTAACCATGGTACAGACTAGCTCTTAAATGAGATGCCCATATCATCGTAGCCCGGGAATATTGTCAAATGTCATACATTAATACTCAGGCAAGTTTTGTCACAATTAGTTCCTGAGACTGACTGTTATTTATCATTTCCTCTACAGGCAGGCATGGGTAGGCAATTAAAGTTAGTTTCAAACTCTAGAAAGGCCAAATATGATCATCGTCTATGACCGAGGCTGGGCTATAGGGTAGTGAACTCGTTGTGTAAGTCGCCTGGGTAAGGACTTAGCCGATCAGAATAAGAGCTTACTAATTCGACAGCAAACGAGATCGAAGATACTGGCAATGTGATTCAAACTGCGTTTTGGTCTAAGCTAGTAGCAATATGGAAGCTACAGATCGAGGGATTGTATATGTAGACAATGGATGCAAATATGATTGTGTAATGCTCCAAGTTTAAACCAGTACCATCTGCCTTCCAGAGGGGGAACTGTAAGCAATGAAACCATGAATCTTACAAGTTACAGCCGAGTAAGCACTCTATCTATTAAATCTACCCAATGAATCAATCTCGAGATATTCGAATCGACATCTCTTCTCTTCCATGTATATCCGAAATCGCAGTCATGACATGCAATCACCTCACCTCAGTACCCCGCCATCATGGGCCCCGCCACAGCTCCGAACCACTCCCTCCTCCATCAAAAACCGCCCACTTCCGACCCGACACATTAATAATCCCCAGCCCCGACACTCACCCTCATGGCTCAACCTTTCCGTCGCTCCCTGCTCAGAACCAGCACTATTTCAAAGCAACTCACACCCTCAGTTCCAATCCAGCGAATCTCTAGAATAGCCTCACACTTCTCAACAGCAACAACAATGGCACCTGTACCTCCCAAGATGAAGGCCGTTCAGATTAACAAGAACGGTGGCACTGAAGTCCTTGAGTTCAACGATGTTGCTGTTCCCAAAGCTGGTGAGGGCCAGATCCTTGTCAAGAACCAGATCGCGGGCTTGAACTATATCGATACATACTTCCGAAGTGGTCTCTACAAGGCGCCCCAGTTTCCTCTTACGCTCGGTCGTGAGGCTGCTGGTACTGTCGTTGACATTCACTCTTCTGTTAAGGGTTTCGAGAACGGCACGCGCGTGGTCTTCATGGGAACTGTGGGCGCATACGCCGAGTACAGTGTTGTCAACGCTTCTGACGCTGTCAAAATTCCCGACGAAGTTCCCACCGACCAAGCCGTCGCTGCCTATCTGCAAGGTCTTACAGCATGGACCTTCATCCGTGAAGCTGGCCAGGTCAAGGCTGGCCAATGGGTTCTTGTTCACGCCGCCTCTGGAGGTGTAGGTACCATTCTTGTTCAGCTGCTCCGAATTGTCGGGGCCAAGGTCATTGGTACTGCTAGTTCAGAGGAGAAGCTTGCACTTGCGAAGAAGAATGGTGCGGAGTGGGTTATCAACTCTCATGATGATGTTGTTGCAAAGGTCAAGGAGATCACTGGAGGTCATGGTGCGGATGTTATCTTTGATGGCGTGGGCAAGGCCACTTTTGATGGAGATCTTGAGATGATTGCTGCCAAGGGTAGTCTCATTTCCTTTGGCAACGCTGTAAGTCATAATTCAACAACTTTGCATTCCAAGCTAACGACAACGCAGTCCGGTGCCGTAGATCCCGTGAGCCTCTTTCGACTTACACCCAAGTGCGTCCGCTTGATGCGCCCTGTAGTTAACGGCTACGTCTCCGAGCGAGCTGATCTCGAAAAGTACACATCCGAGCTCTTCGACCTCATCAAGTCCAAGAAGCTCGAACTCACTATTCACAAGGTGTACCCACTCAAGGACGTGGCACAGGCACACCAGGACATTGAGAGCCGAAAGACGATTGGAAAGTTGCTCATTAAAATCGATTAAGTCTAGCCTTTTAATTTTTATTTCATGCGCTGTCTGTCTATAATGCTGCTATATGGATGGTTCGACCATGACCAAAAACATAAATCTTTTAAAAGAAGTTTTCATCCCGGTCCGTAAACTGCGAGAGGCCTGCTCGCACAAGGGTGGCCTTGGTCATCATTATTTCTATTCTTAAGCCTTGGAAGACTTGACAGCCTCAACCATCTCGGCGGGAGGCTCTTGTCGGTAACCCTTGGGGTTGTTGCTGACCCACTTCCAGAGGTCATCGCAGGCCTTCTCCATGGTGAGCTCGGTCTTCCAGTTGAGCTCCTTGTTGGCGAGTGTGGGGTTGGCAGTGAGATCGAGGACGTCTCCCTGTCGTCGGGGGCGGACCTCGTAGGCGAGATCGCGGCCGACGACCTTGCTGAAGGCCTTGATGATCTCAAAGACGGTGCTTCCACGGCCGGAACCCAGGTTCCATGCCTTGACACCGGGCTTGTTCTCGCGCAGGTAGTTAAGAGCGACAAGGTGGCCGCGGGCCAGGTCAACAACGTGAATGTAGTCTCGAATGGCAGTACCGTCGCGAGAGGAGTAGTCTAATGGATGTTAGAAGTTGCGCAGCAATTATACACTAGGTAAACTCACCATCGCCGAATACCAAGAGCTTCTCACGTTCACCTGTAGCAACCTTTCCAAGGAGGGGGAGAAGGTTGTAAGGAATACCAGCGGGATCCTCACCCATGATACCAGTGGGGTGAGCACCACAGGGGTTGAAGTATCGCAACAGAGCACCGTTCCATTGCTTGAACTCCTTGCCGGCCTTCTCCGAGTTGCTTCGCTGAGCATTAATAAAGTCAGTGATAACGTCCTCGATCATGGACTTGGTGCGGCCGTATGTGTTGGTAGGTCCAATAGGGCAGTGCTCAGGGATAGGAATCATGTTGGGGAAACGAGTAGCATCGCCGTAGACGGTAGCGGAGGAGGAGAAGACGATGTTGTTGACGTTGTTGCGCTCCATAGAGCGGAGCAGAGAGATACTGCCACCGACATTGACGCGGTAGTACTCGAGAGGGATCTCGCCAGACTCGCCGACAGCCTGGATGGTGTTAGTCGTAGATGATCGATTCGGCTGACATGTGACTTGCCTTGAGAGCAGCGAAGTGAATGACGCTGTCAATGGCAGGGTGCTTGGCAAAGACCTCGTCGATGGCCTTCTCGTCTGTGACATCGACCTTGTAGAATGTAGGTCGGCGACCGCAGATCAGCTCGATGCGGTCGAGAACAACCTCTGAGGAGTTGTAGAGGGAGTCGATGATAACGACATCATAACCGTGCTCAAGAAGGGCGAGAGAGGTGAAAGAGCCAATGTAGCCGGTACCACTGGAGGATCAACCGTTAGCTGGTGCTTCTTTGTCCAATGCGACACCGTATGATCCGTGTCCTGAAGCTTGCGACAACAAAGACAGTGAATGTCCAAGACCAATAAGAGACAGTAGGGGACAGTGTCACAAGGGATCATTGAGTGGCGTACCCGGTGATGAGAACAGTTCCAACAGGCATTTTCAGTGGATTTCTTTGTTCTGACTGAGCGATTCAAGATTCAAGATTGCGGTAAAAAAAAACACAAAGCAAAAGAAGTCGAGGAGGCGGGATGCGTTGAGGGATGGCGGGGTTAAAGGTCAATGAATGGTACTGTAGGGGGTG
>JABFFB010000741.1:0-23234 GCA_013623555.1 Fusarium nisikadoi | reverse complement strand
CGCCGCTGCCTGCGGTTCTTTTGCTTACAGTCGCGGTACTCTTGACTAACAAGTTCCCATGGGTTGCTTGCGGAACCACTACGTGCAGCGCTGGTTATGGATGGCACACCTCAGTCTTCGGTACCTGGCTAGGAGTAAGGCACTAGTCTAAAGCCAAGTCTTTTAAGAGCTAGCATAATGAGCCGGTGCCGTCTTTTACGGCGAGGCGTAGTATTAAAGAAAGAGTTGGTTCCTCCCCTTGTTTCGTTTCTTCACCTACGATCTCTTCGAGTTCAAACACCACTCATTCCCACCTGAGCACTGAGCAGGACTCTCTCTCTCACTCTCACGCACACATTCCCTCACTCGACGATCAACGTCCATTGCTTCAATTCTTTTTTTTGAATAGATTCATTCCTGTGGAACAGAATCTAAACCATCCTTCCTTTGCCTAGCAATCCATCGCGTTGAGATACCCTTTCGTCTATACACCAGACGTACCACAGCTACAGCCACCACTCTTTGGTTGAACAACAGAACTCGAAAACAACAACAATAACAAGCTATCCATATATCAACATGAAGTCTTTCACTCTTGCTTCTGCCTTCCTCGCCGCTGCGGCCGTTGCCCAGCCCCATGCCAACCCTCATGGAAACCACCACCGCCGTCACCACCAGAACGACAAGCGCGATGTTGTCACCGAGGTTGAGTGGGTGACTGAGATCGAGTACGTTACCAAGATGGTCGACGCCACCACCACCGTCTGGGTTCGACCCGAGGCCGAGCCTACTACTGCTCCTCAGCCCGAGACAACTCAGCCCGCTCCCAAGAAGGTCGCTCCCAAGAAGGAGAAGAAGCCTGCTCCTCCTCCCGCCCCTACCACTACTCTGGTCACCAGCGTCTACACTCCTCCTCCTCCTCCTCCTGAGCCCACCACTGAGGCTGTCGCTGTCGCTGAGCCTACCTCTCAATACGTAGCTCCTGTTGAGCCCACCACCCAGGCTCCTGCACCCCAGCCCACCACTCAGGCCCCCAAGCCTGTTGTCAAGGCCCCCAAGCCCGAGCCCGAGCCCGAGACTGAGGTCGCTCCCGTTCAGCAGGAGAAGGCCGCCAAGCCTGCCTCTGGCGGTAGCTCCTCTGGCGGTAGCTCCTCTGGCGGTAGCTCCTCTGGCGGTAGCTCCTCTGGCGGTTCTGACATCAAGCAGGGCGAGTTCACCTACTACGACATCGGCCAAGGTGCTTGCGGTGAGGACGACACTGGCAAGGATGACTCTATCAACATTGTCGCTCTCTCCCACCTCCTGATGGGCCCCCTTTCCAACAACAACCCCATGTGCGGCAAGACCATCACCATCAAGGCCAACGGCAAGACCTGCCAGGCTACCGTGGCCGATAAGTGTATGGGTTGCGCTATGAACGACATCGATGTCAGCCGAAAGGTCTACGAGGAGATCTGGGGCAGCCTCGACTCTGGCCGCACTGAGGTCGAGTGGTGGTTCAACTAAGCGCCACGACAAACATGTTTTCTTGAATCATGAAAACAATACGAAGGATACCCTTTTCTTACGACTTGTACTTTTCATGAAGCGGGAACCTCTTCACCCCCCGAAGGCGCTGGGGCGTAAGACATAAAAAGGCACTTGGGTACCACTTGGACCTAGACCTGGAGATTCTGGATTGGGGTGTTTTTGGTTTCTTGGGCGAATCAGCTCCGGTTGACAGTCGTCGACTTCTATGTACATAAACTTTGGATACGCCGTTCGGATAGACAAGCAATACAGCACCCTCAATCAGGGACTGCACTTTTGATTACATTACGTTATGTGATTTCCCCTCATTTGTTGTGACTTGTCTTCTAGCATTGTTTATTTTGAATCTAATCTTAGAGCAGATGAAATGAGCGGGTTTTAATTTGGGGATCCTGGTCTTTTGGTCGCTACTCCATACCTACAATGACCTCGTACTTGACCAACCCATGTCTTTAACAGGGTCTATTAGCGATCAACTCTAATGAATTCTCGTTTAAGGTGAAACTTGGACATTGAACGATCAACCATCAGAAATGAGGATCCTGACTCTGCTAATGAATATCGCTCGGGTTCATAATGACGAACTGCTGCACTAAAACAAATTCCTTGTCGTTGTGGTCGATGTCATAGCACGGTTAACTAGTCAACAAAAAGTTGGTATACAGCGGTGAACATCGATAAAGGCACTGCAGCTTGAAGTAGTCTCACGAAGCCACTCCCTTCTGCTAGGACTTTACTGATAGCCCCCTCAGTGAAGATTCGCGTAAGCAAGGGCCGGGAAGCAGGTAGTGTCGCACGAAAGCATTCCGATTGCCCTTTTGAAAAGGAGAAAGGAAGGGGAGAAATAGATATGGTTGGCTAGTTAATGGTTCTACGCCTTACAGAGGCATTTTGAATACGAGCTATCTATACGGATATAAATATAAGCATTGTCAGACTCCCAAGACTCCCGTCCCAGCCGCGCGTATTGCGTTTGCGTAGCATGCATATATGTATGGATACACTACGTCTATGGCACTGCATTTATCATTTGCGTGTTCTCATCCTCATCCAAGAAGGGGGCGTGATGCATGGAGCACAGCCCCCAATGGCAACTTCAAGTCGTGAGTCATGTTTAGTGGAATGCAGTGTATTCCGAAACCTTCATAGCAGGTTCAATAGTTCCTCTACGTAGCGGCGTGTATCGACGCCAATGCCTTGAGCCAGCTTGCCTGCACCCTCAGCGGAATCTGTACGGAAGCCGACGTGATCACTTGCGCGGCGAATGAGGAAGATTTCCTTGGCAACATCCGGATGCCGGGGATCGGGTCCCGAATATTTCCTCTCTCCCTCATCTTGAGAGGTGTTCTGATCTGTATTTGGGCCAGCTCCGCCTTCGTGAATTGTAGAGAGATTCCCCGCGGCAGCATCTTCTTGACGGTCAAGCAGACGTGTCCAGACGATCCACCATCCACGGCTGGACTTTTCGGTACGCTCAAGAGCAGTTGAACGGGACCGAGTACCAATGTAGAGATTGACCAGGTGGAGGTGAGTGCTGAGAGCATCAGGACGGGACCAGGGTTCCGTATCGTCATAAACTTCTGGTATGTTTGGTATTGATGAATGAACCATCAATGAGACGGGATCCCAGACGAGGTCATATATGTTGTTTCCAGAGTGGTTACTACCAGAAACTGCATCGGTCCCAGGTCGCTCCGGACGATAGCTTGTTGAGAGGAGAAGAGGTTTGCGTAGAGGAGCGAGTTGATGATGGAGGGAGCGATAGAGCGAGTCCATAGCAAGGGAGTCGGTTCTTAGATTGAACAGAAAGGTGAACATGAATGGTCGGTTAACGTAGACAACAACGCGCAGTTTCTTTGCCTTGTTAAGGTCGTGGGAGTCGTAGCCAGGTATCATGTTCCCTACCACCTGCGACTGCGTGAGAGCACTGGCCGGATGTTCGAAGTCGCGCACAGTTATTGCCTCTGGTCTATCCAGAGCTTCGCTCTCAAGCTCAATGTTTACAGTTCGCAAGACAGTACGAGAATTATTTGCCCCGTCGCCAGCATCATTGGAACTTGCACTGTCAGTTCCGCTATAATCTTCATTGATCTCTCCCTTTAAACCAATCAGGTAGTGGCCAGCAGCTTCGTAAGAAGGCGTGCGTTCCGCGAGGCTGGGCCGTGCCAGTTTGCCTGTGTCTTGAGCAGGTTCAGGATCCTGCTGCGGACTCTCGGTCTGTCTGGTAGGAGAATCGCCACTACCAGTGCCGCCAGGCAAAGACCAGTATGTGCCATAACCAAGCTTGAGATAGCTAACCATCTTTTCCAGTTTGCCATCTTCAGCCACTTGGATTTGGGGCTGGTCTTTGTCGGAACTCTCCCCAGCCTGTTCCCCTGCTGAGGATTTCGTGTGCTCACTCGCTGGTGCCCGTGTTCTATCTTGGGCCGCTTGCTGGCGATCTGCTGCCCTTCGTCTTTTTGCGCGCCGGACCGATGTTGGGCTCTCTATGATACCATAGGCGTGGTTGCCCCAGGTGTATAGATCCTCCATCCAGTGAGTAACGTCTCTCACTGATTTTTTGGATAGAGCGCCGGTACCCAAAAAGATGGCACCGTCATCAGGGCCAGGTTCTCTTCCTGTTCCTAACCATTGCTCAGGGTCGCCATAGGGGTCACTTGGAGGAGGCAATTCGGGGTTGTAGTCACCGAATTTGGAAACAACTAGATCGACGAGCCCTTCTATTCTCCCGACCAGTCCTTCCAATACGGCTCGCTCGCCACTACCGCGTTCTTCCTCGCCGACGCCTACGCCTAGCTCACCAGAGGCCGCAATGGGGATGCCCCCAAAAATGTCACGAGCTGGGTTCCCATGCATCATGACATTCCAGGTCGAAAGGTAGAGATCCCAGTATCGACTCAATATAGTAATGAACTTGGTTCTCTTGTTACGCACGAAGAGTGCGCTCAACGAGGAGTCATGGTGCATGAGGAAGATGCTATGGGCTCGTAGCAGATCACGCAACAACAGGCTCGCGGGTTTCATCTCGCGACTGGAGTATTCATATCGTTCTTCGGCGACTTCGCTCTTCTTAGTAGCGAGTCGAGGAGGGAGAGGTAGTTTGGTAAGGTCGATGCTCTAGTATCATCAGTGAGTATGGCGTTGACGACAACAAAAGCCAAGATACTCTTACTGCTAGAATCCACCAGCCAGGTTCGAGCTCATGGAGTATGACTCTTGACTTCTCGGTATCGACGGTGTCTACTGTTGAACCGCTCGCAAAACCGCGGCTGAAGCTAGCCATACCTTGGGCAAGGCCAATCTGTCGCAAACGCTCGTTTCGCTCTTCTGGAGAGATATTCTGGGTTGGTTGGCCACGCGTGCGCCTGCGCTTATTGTGCGCGGCTTGTGTTGTAACAGAGGCATAGTAGACGATCTGATCCTCAATGGTTTCGTCGGTGTTGCTAAGCGTGGGGTTGAAGATAGTGAGGAACCCGAGCTGCGCAGGCACGACGGTCCCCTGTGCTGGGTTAGCAGTACCTGAAGCTGAACGTGAGGCCATTATTGCGATGTACCGTGTCCTGTCGTCTTGCGACCGCCTCGGAAATCGTGCTGATTTGTTTTTATTCTTGCGCTGCAGCTGATGTGACTAGTCCATCACTCTCAGCCAATTCTGACGTAGATCGGCGATCGTAACAGCACAAGCCTCCCAATGAAGCTTGCAAAACCGTCGAGGCGCCTCAAAATAACGGGCGTGGAAAAACATAAACAGTCGAAAGTAAGAAACTGAGTGCAAGAAAGAAAGAAAGGGGAATTGAATGAGGGTAAGAAGGGATCAGGCTAGATGTTGGTTCCTTCGCGTGTACTGTACCATACATCTGTCTGTCTGTCTGTCTGTGTGCCTGTTTGTCTGTATATATATATTTGTTTAGTACTAAGTTAGAGGCCCAGGCCTTGATCATGCGGGCGGATATGTTTGTGGTCGGAGCTTATACCCCGACTCCAACACGATTGGGCACATTAAAATGGCCAATTGACCTGTTAACTACGTCCGTCATGTGGGACTCGCGGAAGCAGATGGGATCGAGATTCAACGGCTGGACCGAAGAAATGAAAAAGGGAAGGGCTGGACAAGAGAATGCCATGGTGTTTGCATGCCCATTTGCATTGTTGATTGTTGATGTTACATGGGCTAGGTACCTAGCGTCTTGACCGCAGGGCAAGAAGATCTCGAACATTGGATCAACATGCCATTCCCTCTCTTCCTTTCATACTGATTATGCTATTTCAACAATGCCATGATTGGGACTGTAACCTCCGTCATCATATTCCTAGCATACAGATCATTAACCAACTCTAAACATTGCTATCATTGGATACAATCCAAGGTAGTATACATAATTGGTATCTCAATAATCAATACTTGGCCTAGTCATTCCTTGCACCTATCGATTCATCTTTATCGCCTTGCCCGAAGACAGTTTGTCTCCTCTTAGCCATCGCATACGCCTCACTAACACGTTCGCGTTGGTCTTTCAATACTTGCATCGGCGACCGAGTTTGATCTTGAGCTTTCATACTCTCAGTTCTGGGAAAGCCCCATCTCCTCCGTTCTCTTCTTTGGCTCCGATCAAAGCTGGAGAACTCAGCCCACATAAAATATAGTATAAACGTGATGAGGGTAAGTGGTATGGTGACGGCCCAGTATAATCGAAACTGCGGTGTTGTTTTGATCCCGATATCTCCTCCATCAGCTTGTGCACTGTCCCAATCGAAAAGATCGGTCGAGAAGAGTGCCGAAATGAAACTACCCGGTAAAAAGAACATTGTCACAAACGCCAGTGTCTTCATGGATGCAGCGTCGCGAAGAGTAGATATAGAAATGATGTAGTTGGAAAGGCTGTAGTTCTCTGATATGAGATTGTTCAACTGGCAAAACGTCAGTATCCTCGTGATGCATCTCTTTAGGGCCGACGTACCACGTCAATTTGGATTTGCACTCTCTTCAAGGTATACTCCCTATCCATGGCCTGCATCATCAACCGTTTCTGGAGAACGCCAACATGGTTCTTCATCAGCTCGTCTGCTTCGGGGTTCGAGCTTTGGCCAAGGCTCAGTCGTTGCTGGACAAACTCGAGAAGCTTCTGTAACGTCTTATCCTTCCTTTCTGTACTCGCCAGGCGGACCGCGAATCCACTCATCTGTGCGCTGAGTGTGCCCAGCTCACCAGCCGCGATATGTTTCCGTTCAGTCTTGAAGTCTGAGTACCCTGTTCGCGCTTCTATCTGCTGGATGCCAGGCTTCATGTTGTTCTGCGTCACCTCAATCTCTCCATGAAACATGAAAGCAAAGAGAAACGCAGGAAACATGGCATGGCTTGCTGTGCTAAGGTTCCATTTACTCTTGCTCTTGAGAAGCTTCTTCAAATAATGCTGCTCTTTATCGCCAGCCAGAATCATGCCATATGTGACCCCTGGTTGCAAAGAAGGTGGCCTGAAGCGAGTATGTGACCATATAGACGCAAGTTTAGGCGCATAGCAAAAAGTGTAGGCCTGCTGGTTTGCTTGAGACTTGACAATCTCAGGAAAGGCATTGACGCCCGCCACGCAACTCGAGAAGTAGTTATATGCAAGCTCAAGACCAAACTTCTCTACAATCTGATTCTTAGCATCTTCGGGAAGCTCAACGCAGTTATCGTCGAGGATGAACTTGGGCCATATCAGGCGCAGAATTAGCGACTCTGGTCCTGTCGTTCCTGTTCGCGTCTCCATGGCCAGCCAGGAGGCGACATCGGGTATTGTAGTGACCCCTTCATGGTAGTTGACAATGCCAGTATCATCCCTGCTCCAAAGCTCACTATACTTGAACGAGAGGACGTCGTGCGTTTGGACGATTCGCCGTGAATTGAATTCGGCGATCTTGTGGTATATCTCATCCATGTGTGCGGAGCGTTAGCGTCTCAGGAGGCAGACTGGCGGCTCGGCTTGGCGCATGAGACGAGAGGCTTATGAGGCTGATTGCGGGTACTATATAGATGAACAGGCGTTTTTCATGTCGGAATCGTCTGTATGTATGGCCTGGAGGGCCGAGAAATGAAAGCTGAAGGCGTCCAGTCTACTGATACTGGCGAACCGCTAGCGAATTGCAGCTTCAGCTGCTCATTTCACCTGCATCTCATCGCCCAGTGTCTGAGAGGAAATCTGCCTGTTTCGGGGCAGCCAATGGCCCCAGAGCGTTGAGACATGGGGGGTTGAGAATCCTTGCTTCTTGAACTGGGCTGGGCGTCAATTGGAAGTTGAATCAATAACGAGGCAAAACAATGTTTTGTTTCTCGATTGCTGTTTCTTCCGATCGCTCGTTCGTTTTTTTTTTAATCCACCTTCAGACTTTCAGTTATCTTTTCCTCGATTAGGACAATCAAGATTTAACAGGAGTCGAGCCCATAGAGCTGAAGCTCCGCTTGAATGCGGTATGTCAGCTTGTTAGCTTGCACTGCCACTGAGTAGCAGTATTTTCTCTGGTAGTTAATCGAGGCTTTGATGCCCTCCCTTTGTGAGATAGGCTTTATCGACTGGGTATTGTCATCGATGGAGTACACTCGTTGATTCTCTATAAGAGAGTGGTCTAATAGAGGAGAAGAGGAGACGAGAATAACCATCGAGGACAGTACCGTACCTTATCTACACGACGTCTTGGCTGAGCCCAAGCTCTACCTACAGGTAAGGTAGTCTACAGCTTCCGCCGCTAGACTAGCCCAAGCTATAGGTCGACTGCGTTAGGTCCCTTCTAACTATACCCCGCAAGTCCCTTCAACGTCCGTCTCGTCCGTTGCAAGGTCAACCCGTCAGATCCAATGCGAAGCATGGCCTGCATCACATGCATCGACAAGAAGAGCCCAGCATTTAAATTGGGGTGAAAGAATTAAAGAGTCGAGTTTATGATAGATTCAGTGCCGAGAATAAGTGCCTCATTATAATCCTCAAGATCTATTATTATCTATAGAGACCCTTGTAAATGGACGTAAACACGCCTACGTCATCCCCGTCATTATCGCCAGCATCATCTCACTTTGAACTGTAAGCTCCGCCGCCGCTGACCGGGCTTGCATGTTTCATTTTCTCCTCCTACATCATCCCATTCATTCAGTCGATGTGCACGTAAACCTACGACCTCAATCAAACAACAATATTGCTCACACCTATCGGCCCTCAGGCCCAAATCCATCATCATGGAATCTTTCTCTCTACTCAAGCGTCGTACCACCGACCTCCTCCACAATGTCCAGCAAAACCTCCCCTCTATGCCTATGCCTTCCGTTCCATCCGTTCCCTCGGCAACTCACCAGAAGAAGAGTTCTATGAAAGGAACATGGGAGCGCATTGATGTCCCCGACGTTCCCCGTTCTTCCCATTCCCTCAACATCGTCCACGGAACCGCTTACCTCTTTGGTGGAGAGATCGAACCCCGAAAGCCCGTCGACAATGATATGCACGTCGTAACTTTGCCTTGGTCCTCGGCTGGGGCCGATTACTTTAAGATCAAGGCTTCCCCCGCCAAGCCAGATGCCCAGCCGAAGAAGCCTGAGGTTCAGCAACCCGTTCAGCCAAAGGCCCCAGAGCCAGTCAAATCCGACGAGAAGCCAGACGAAGAGGAGATCGAGAAAAAGCTCGACGAAGTTTCTCTTGCGGAGGATGACGAAGAAGATGAAGAAGAAGAAGACGACGAATCTTCAGATGAAGAGGTCGAGAGCAAGTCCAAAGGTAAGCAGCCTGCTGGTCCAGAAACCCCGGAACTGGGTGATGTCCCAGCTTCACGAGTAGGCCATGCTACTGCTGTCATCGGATCTCGTATCTTTCTCTTCGGTGGTCGCGGAGGTCCCGACGTGCGGCCTCTGAACGAAGGTGGCCGTGTTTGGGTCTTTGACACCCGCTCCAATACATGGACATACCTTGACCCTGCCCCTGTCGTTCCTGGTGGTGCAATTGTGCCCCAACCCGCCCCTCGAAGCTATCATACAGCCACATCGATCGACCGCCCCCGGGACTTTGCTCCTAAGCGACCCAAGGAACCTGAGACCTGGGGACAGTGGGCACTCGGAGACACCTCTAAGACGGGCATTCCTCAAGCTCCTGTTGTTGGTAATGTTGCTGAAGATGCTGTGGATGAAGAGTCGGATGGCTACGGTACCTTCTTCATTCATGCTGGATGCCTCGCCAATGGCGAGCGCACCAATGATATTTGGGCCTTTAACGTCCATGACCGTACCTGGACTGAGCTTCCTGCTGCGCCAGGCCCTGCGCGAGGCGGCAGTACCATCTGTGTGAGCAAGACCCGCCTGTTCCGCTTCGGCGGTTTTGATGGACAAAGCGAACTCGGAGGGCAGCTCGACTTCCTCCACCTCGAAGTTGAAACGTTTGACGATAGAGGCACCAAGGGTGAGGTTGCTGTTCGAGCCCGCGGTGGTTGGCAAACCATTCTTGAGAGCGATCCGAATACCGACTCAACTGACATTTACGCCGAACCAGCTCAGATCTGGCCTGAACCCCGAAGTGTCGCATCTTTGGAGGCAATCACTTCAGGGGCTGGTTACGAGTATCTTGTCCTGACCATGGGTGAGCGTGACCCAAGCTCAGAAGGCCACGAAGGTGCAGGCAAGTTCATGAATGATGTCTGGGCCTTCCAAGTTCCACCTCTGGGTATGACGGCCGCTAGCTTTACCGCTGCCATGTGGCAAGCTGTCGGCCGCAAGACAGGTGAGGGCAAGTGGACAAAGCTTGATCTTGAGCCATACGACGATGATAACAGTGATGAGATGCCTATGGCGAGAGGCTGGCTTGCGAGCGCCCCGATGGGCGAACTTGAGGAGAGCGGCATTTTGATCTGGGGAGGTCTAGGTGAGGACAATGAGCGTCTTGGGGACGGTTGGATCTTGCGTGTGGGCGATTCTTAGGCGAAAATGATGAGGGACTGAACAGGTAGTTGGTTTGGGTGTAGTGTTCCTTTTTGGCGTAACATGTTTTTGGCGTAACATGTTTTTGGCGATTGTATTAAATGAACGAATGGGATAAGAAAACAAAGTCTGCATGCGGACACAATACTTCACACAGCATATCATGTTACTATTGATGAGAATCCACGCATTCTATACCTGGGAAAGCACTTGACATGATGTTATGTACAGTTGAAGCCTCCTCCCGCCGGACACTTTTTGCATTTCTTGCTATTGAACTAAAAAAGAGAGATGATAATGTTATGATTCTACAGGTCCGCCCTTGTAGTCTCGGTTCCCCAGGGCTCCGCGTTAAGGCTAGTTTGACCAGCACTGTTCTCACATGTGTCTCGGCTGCTGAGAGGGCCAGGCTTAGGGACGTTGACAGTAGAGGGATCGGAAGCAGTAGCCTGGGCCCGAAGGGACTTGAGGAGATCCTTCACGGAGGCGGGGGTGAGATCCTCATAGTAGTCGTCGTTGATCTGAATCATGGGAGCGTTGACGCAGGCACCGAGGCACTCGACCTCGAGAATGGTGAAGAGACCGTCGGCAGTGGTCTGGCCCTGCTCAATTCCGAGCTCCTCCTTAATAGCCTTGACGATAACATCAGATCCGCAGCCTCCAAGTTGGCAAGGTGTCTGTTGGTGCCAATGTTAGTGGGCTGTGCTTTTAGAGTATTCGGTAATCTTCAATGACGTCTAATCGTCATTGCCAGACTAGCGTGAAGAAGCAATTGCAGTACAAAGGAGTGCTTCATGTAGGAAAGCAACATACCGTAGTGCAGATTTGAACAAAATATTTGCCCACGGGAGTTCTGTTGTACATGGTGTAGAAAGAGGCAACCTCGTACACTCGCATAGGAGGCATCTCAAGAAGACGGGCGACCTCATTCATTACGCTGATGCTGGTGAAGCCGTGCTGGCGCTGGCCGAGGTCTAGCAATGGCATGACAGCAGCCTTCTTGTACTGGGGAGGATATCGCTTGAGGATCTCGGCAATGACGGTCTGGTTCTTCTCGTTGAACTTGAAGGGGATGTCGGGGTTGTTGTCCTCAGTGTTTCGATGCTGTCATAAGGCCATAGGTCAGACAATTTGATTCCCATCGCTAGCAATTGCGCGCCGATAGATCTACCATGATCTACGGTCCAGGGTCGCAATTGACAGCGCCAATTGACCTACTTACCACCATGAGAGTGTCGCTTCGTCGGCTGGCTGTGAGAGAGAAGGCGGCGCGAGACTGAGGGGGGGCAGCCCGGCATACCGGCCGGATGGCGGAGCGGATGAGGGGAGTGAGCTTGCTCGCCATTGTGAACAGTTTGGCGATGCTTTTCCTGAGCGAGCGGAGCGGGTGTCGTCGCGAAGGCGGGAGGGCTTCTAAGGTCGTCGGTTCCGGATCTTGTCAAAATGTCGCCGTCGTAGCGAGCACTGCAATTCGAGTTGGAGCTGCTTGCAAAATCAACGTCGGTGATTGGTGCGTTTGGCCCAAGGTTTAGCCGTCCCGGTGTGGACCGGAGGGAGAGGTACGTATCGTCTCATGTAAGTGCCCGGAGGTGGACCTGTAACTACTATACCTAGTACTAAGGTAGGTAGCTCATCTCTTTGTTCGTCTACTACTATCTCAAGCTGCCTCATCTTGAATTCAGAAAAGCCCAATCGTCAATGTTTTTATGGTTAACTTACGATGATGAACATTCTCCTAAAATCATCATTGTTGATTTAGTCACACAAGAACTCGAGTCAGCCACCGACATCAGCAGACAATAGGCTAATCTTTTACTAGACTCTGTCTAATACACCCGTAAAGAATCGCTTTCTCGCAAAGACCAAAGGCCATTGGGGTTGATGGACTTGGTTTAACAGAAGCTCTGTGCCCCCCCCCCCTCACTGAACTAACCTATCCTGCTAACACATAACCTCTGCTCTTTAACACTTACAAATAACACGCTATGAAAACAAGTTTCGTGAATTTGGTGGTACCACATGCTCTTCTGTCCTTGTGCGCAATCTCCATACATAACTCTCGGTATACCTAACCACTGAGCATGTTGTGAATCACGATTCAGTTTCAATAGCCTACCAAACTTTCTGTAAGGTTAGTGTTGCTGAACGGCGATCAGCATTCGTTTTGTAGCCTTAAACTCGAAACTAGATCCAATTGGATTCGTTCCCTTTCATGGCACAAACAGGATCCAAGACGCCGATCTCTATGATCCTCGTCAGACAACCGAAACTCAAGCCATCTACTACCAGATATGTCTTCATACATGATCTTTCAGGTGGGACAACCGAAGAGTTGCAGCATACTCGATTGTATGTGCAAGTGTTGCTTTACACTCGCTTCTTCACGTGCAGAAGTTAAACGAAGGGGTACATCCAATATAAGCTTAAAAGGGTTTTGTTGTTGAACCTTCTTTAACCACAAGACAACCCCGAGTCAAGGTAAGTTTGCCACCTCTCACTGGTACAGAGCCTCCCGCTTGATATTTGGGGAAGCACAATTGTGTAGTTCGGCTAGAGGCTTACTTCTGGCGATGAGACATCAACAGTGGATTGGGTGCTGAGGTATCACCATCTTCATGCCGTGATTCTGGAGGCTCATGACACGGGACAACTGGCCCTGTAGTTGATGACTCACCGGGCTTGGCGCATAATAACAGTAAATAATTTGCTGGCCATTGAGATAATGTCGATTGTTGTCGTCGTAGGTTTCAGATGGAGGGGACAGAGTAGGGAGCCGGCGTTGTGATGGCTGGAATCCAAGAGTGGGTGTAGCTAATTTTAGTTAAGCGTCCTCATCACTCTCTGGAAAAGGCTGAGGAACTACAACATGTACAAACGGTTCGTGTACATAATACGAAGCCTCTTCGCGCCAATAATTCAGCCACGGTTGTAATTATTGAATCCGTCGTTCATTTGCTTCCGGTGACATCCTTGATCGTGAGTTGGCAACCCCTGGCTCTCACCAACTCTACCTTATCGTCTCGATCTCAGCGTGAGAGACCCTTGTTTCTAACTAAGAGCTAGGATCTTTCAGCTCATATCTTAGTTCTAGAGCCAATTTGGAAGCGCCAGATCTCAAATGAACTACAGAAGGAGGTAGGTAGATGGCGCACCTCCTTCCTGAGGTTTTCGGCTTGGCTTGGCTTGATACTTCTAGTCTTGGTAGGCAATTGCAACTCGTCTGAGCCGGACCTCTTTCCATCTTACAAACAATTCCATCTGGCTGGTTATTCTGAACTCAATCTCTCTTAAAACATCAATATCTCGACTTGTCGACAGCATCGCATCATGCCAATCGAATCGCGATTTTCGGTGGCGGTTCCTAATTGCTCGATTCAACAGTGGATATTTGGCTCACCTTCAGGACCATTACCGGATCAGAAGGCTTTCATCGATGCTGACAACCCTGAGCAACGTTATTTCACCTACAACCAAGCTCGATTGTTTGCGAAGCGTATCGCCGTCGGCCTTATAAACAATGGTCTTAAGCCAGGTGACCGTGTTCTCCTCTTCGCTAGTAACAGCATATTCTTCCCGACCATTGTGATGGGCATTTGGATGGCCAGGGGTATATTCACAGGAGCTAACCCTGGGTATGTCACTCGAGAGTTGGCCCATCAACTTCAAGATAGCGAGGCATCGTTCGTCGTTGCCGCGGAAGGTGGCATGGAAGTGGCATTGGCTGCTGCCTCACAGGTTGGTATGAAAGCTTCACAAGTCTTTTTGTTGGATTCGACATGGCTAGATTCACCTGTTGAGACACAGCCTAGAGAAGGCAGTCGACACTGGACAGAGCTCATTGCATCCAGGCCAGAGGGTGAGAGATTTGAGTGGACTGAGCCAAAGGATTCTAATGGCTCTGTCTGCTCTCTCAATTACAGCTCAGGCACTGTACGTCATTCTTTCAACGTTGTCTTGATCCTCAATAAGTCCAGCGAAGCTAATAACAGTAGACCGGAATACCGAAAGGTGTCGAGATCTCACATTACAATCATGTTGCGAATAGCTGCGGTGTTACCCTTTTCCATAAACTCCATCCCGACTACGAAGCTCGCCGTCAACGTGCTGCTGCGTTGTGTTTCCTCCCCATGTATCACGCCTTTAGTCAAGGCTACTTCGTCACCAGCTTCCCTTGCGAGCGAGTTCCTGTATATATCATGCCTTCTTTTGATTTCCCTAAGATGCTCGCACATATTCAGAATTTTCGCATCACGAAGCTTCTGGCCGTTCCCCCTATTCTTGTCCTTATGTCGAAACACCCACTTGCACGCCGTGCCGACCTGAGTAGCATCGACATGATTGCATCCGGTGCTGCCCCATTAGCGAAGGATACACAACGCGAGATAGCCGGGATGATACCTTTGGGCGACTCAGTAGTACGGCAAGGTTGGGGGATGACTGAAGCAACCTGCACCGCATTGTCGTGGGACCCTAACAAAGCTCCCAGCTCTGCGGCTGGTGAGCTGACGCCAGATTCCAAGGCCAGGTTGATCCATATCGAAACTGGAGAGGAAATTACGGCTGCAAACACCCCAGGAGAACTCTGGATCACGGGTCCTACAGTGATGCGTGGCTACTGGAGAAACCCAAGTGCAACCCAAGGCGCATTTGTTACTGACTCTGAGGGCACTCGATGGCTTCGTACCGGGGACGTTGCATATGTGGAGGAATACGCAAAAGGATCTCTCTTTCATATCGTGGATCGCGTCAAGGAGTTGATCAAGGTTAAAGGCATGCAAGTTGCTCCAGCTGAACTCGAGTCTCTTCTACTTGAACGAGGAGATGTTGCGGACGCTGCAGTTGTTGGGGTCATGGTCAACGGTGAGGAGCTCCCACGAGCCTATGTCGTCAAATCAGCAAACGCAAAAGACACATCTGAACAAGACATCGCAGACTGGCTGGCTAGTCGTGTTGTCAAATACAAACAACTTAAAGGGGGAGTGGTCTTCGTCGACGCTATCCCCAAAGTTCCTGTAAGTCTATTATCCTCCCTAGTAAGCGGCCCTGCAAGTTCGAGGCTTACATATTGTCACTCGAAGTCGGGCAAGATCTTGCGTAAGGCTCTTCGTGAGCGAGCAAAACGCGAAGTTAGCAACGGCCTTGAGGTGCGCGCCAAGCTGTAGGTCAGCGGCGGCGACGGGCGCGCAAGCTAATACATTGCATTACTTCACAAATCATAGACTTCTTTGCGTATGAGATGGTCTGTGAATTATGGGCATATCGATAAAGTAGGTATGCGGTGACAACAGAATTCACCCTTCTGGGACCAGACTGAGCAGAGTTTACATGTATCAATACGTTTGCAAAAAGTTCTTAGTGTAAGGGATGTTGCCTTAACAAGCAACAGTAAAATCTCTCATGGATGTTCCAGACATAATTTTATTTCCATTAATCGCATACACAGGTCTCATCATGGCCCTTGCCATGAGACATATATTTCAGTTTCCATCACCAATCATCATCCTGACTTCGTCTAACAGTGTTGAGGGTATCTTCATATCTCGAGCCCTACCAACTCGCCCTCCATCAATTCGATATTGGGCTGGCAGCTTCACACCATTGGCGATCCCTAATATCTCCTGGGCAACCGCTATCCCACATCTCGCCGCAACTGGCATACCATGCCCCGTATAAGCAACACTAAGCCAGAGGCCACTATCTTCACCGCCTAGAGAGGCGGGTAGTTGGCCTACCCAGGGATAGCCATCTTTCGAATAGCCCATGATGCCAGTCCACTCATAAGTAGCTTGAAGAGAAGTGTCCTCGGATTCTTCTGGTGCCCTTAGCTTGACGGCCTCATAAAGTGAGGCACGCAATCGCTGGGCTATAACTGGGTCGATCGAATCGTCCCGCGATAGTCCAACTTGGCCATCAGATGAGCCTAGTCTCTCACCGCCAGTGATAAGCTCACCCGAAGGTCTCTGGACAAGATAGTCATCTCCCCCATCTGGTGTCCACCACACGTGGCTATGCTCCAGTGGTGGGCTGCCGTCTGAAGGGGTGAGAGCAGCAACTTGACCACGCACGGGGACGATGTACCCAGATAGTTTTGGAATAAGGTGTGAGGTATAAGCGTTGGTTGCTAGGATAACTTTCCTGGCTGCTATCTGGCCACGAGGGGTGTGCAGAGCCAATGAGTCACCTATCCGCTGAATGTGGTCCACGGGCGTCTTTGTTTGAAGATTAAAGACGCTGGAGTCGTTCGCTTCAAGGAGACTCTCAAGAACCCAGCTAACAAGCTTATACGGCCATAGCTTAGCCGCATTGGGCTGGTATATGGCAGCAGGTGCCCCAGAAACTCGCAGCTTCTTCAGCTGCTCTTGATCTGTTATAACCTTGATGTCGTCCGCAAGGTCAGGATTGTTTTTCTTTAGATGGTCTAGATGCCGGGTCACGATGTCGAGAATTTCTTGTGAAGGAATGCGGTGCACGCCTCCGACTGTCTCCCAGTCACAAGGGATCTTGTGCTCTGATACGAGGTCCTTTAGGAAGTTGAAGGTATCAAGTTCAAATTGGGCTACTGGAGCTTTGGCGGCGTAAATAAGGGGTTGGCAATGACCACCATTCTGATGCCAATCAGTAAACCCGTATAAAAGGCTCAGTAGACTTAACTCACTCTTCCTGTAGCTCCCCAACAGGCCTCCCTTGCCTCGAGAAGCACCACATTCTTGCAACCCCCTTTGACAAGCTCTCTCGCTGCAAATGCCCCCGTGATACCACTGCCAACGACCACAACATCAGCCGTGGAAGGGAGCTCCGCTGTGGTGCGATGCCCGAGGAGTTTCTCAGAGGGTTTGTGATGCCAGTACGATTTTGTGCTCTCGATGCTAGGCAATTCGGCCTGTCCTGGTAGTAGCTTGGGGATTGTCATTGTTTGTTTGAGGTGTATTTATAGTGTATATGTGGGTGCTGATGTGAGACTAGATATAAGTTCGAGGTAAGTTGCGGAGATGTAAGTTGAAAGGCTGGCGGGTTATGTATAGAATGTGAATCTGCCTTAATAAACCCCGCCTTAGACGGCAGTTATTGGAGGGCGTTGGCGTGACATTAGATGTATTACGTGGATTTCCATAATTATCAGTTGCGTGCATTGGAGCTATGGCTAGGTTGATATGATAAAGGGCTGCAGTAACATAGGCTTTCAGATATCACGCATACACAACTTGATACAAGACGAAGTGAAGTGTTGATTGTGAATTGATCATATCATATTCATGCCATTTCGTCGTCAGAATCGTCAGCAGCTATCAGATCAAGCTCCCCCTTCCAGTGGCCTTTCAATCCATCCCATTCTGCCTTGCTTCGGCAGTGGACTTCTAAAGTATCCTTCCACCATGCTTGCTTGTATGCTTGCTCAAAGAGCCATTACTATAATTTACAATATTCCAGCGTCTCATGTAGCAAATCCTGCACCTTCCAATGACTCGATACAATCATTTCTTAAAGACAACCATCTCTTTTTGGCTCCTTCATATGCTGTGTCCTGTGCTGTTGCTCCTCTCTGCTGAATCCTGCAGAGGCTTGCCGGAACTTTTGATTATTACTCCCACCCAATATGCGCTGTAACCACAGCATGTCTAATGCTTTCCGGGGTATTTCGTACACGCAATCTCGATGTTGAGACGCAAAATATTCAAGCCATCTTCCTAAGAGGGGCACATTCTTCAAATCGTGCTCTCGCTCCCTGTGGCGTACAAAGAAAAGTTGACAAATGAAAAAAAATGGTTGGTTCGGGGAACAGTCGTGATGTGCCTGGTAGCGACAGCTTCCGAATCATAGGTTGAATAAAGAACTCAACAAAACGCCATGGGAATGAATATCCCGCTAATGGCTTCCATTCCTCGTGGTATTCGTGGCGTGTCGTAGTAGTAAATAATGTAGATGTCGTCAGAGCACATAATTCCTCCTGGTCGTGAGTGCCATGTTCCTAGTCCGAGCCAGGTTCTCCAACATCATTCAGGCGTATTTCCCCCTACGAAAATCGCAAAAAGCTTCTTCTCGGGAGACCTCCAGTGCTATCCAAAGTGAAATGCAACCAGGTAATTCCCTCTAGACGTCGGTCATCTCTGTGTCACTGTCACCACCCTCTGCGATGGAAATAGGGATCAACTCTTCATTGGGTCCCCAGTTTCCTTCATAAACAGTTGCCGGTGCGGCGCGGTGATGGCCTACCCACTGCAGGCCCTCAAGTTCCAGAACCTGATGCACAGTTGGTCGCTCACTGGGCTCTTGAGCTGTCATCCATCGTACAATCGAATCGAGAGAACTGTTGTGGGTGGCATTAACCATAAACTCGGGAGGTTGCAGTAGTTCCGATCGCTTGGATGGGCCAAACAAGTTGCTTGGGTCGTGGGTCTTGCCACTTGTGAAATCATCGCTATGCATTATCTCGGTAGGGTTACCAGTGGCATCTCGTTGGACCTCGATAGAGGGATTCCAGGTGAGACTTGGCACTTCGGAAAGATCTCCAGAGCGGAGGGCGATCCACGTAGGCCCATTGTCAGGCAGGACAACGTTGGCGGCTGTCTCAAGGATGATGAGGCCAAGAGAGAAGACGTCGGCGGACTGGCAGGATTTACCCTTGAGCATCTCAGGGGCCATGTACTCACGGTCGCCCTCGACGTCCACGCCTTCGGCAGATGAACAAGATTGGGCTAGGCCGAAGTCACCAATCTTGAGAACACCTTCGAACGTAACAAGAATGTTGGCCGGCTTGAGGTCCAGGTGCATGAAACCTGAGTCATGGATATCCTTCAGGCCCTGTAGAGAGGTTAGTACGTATAGGACAGCGAAGTGGTTTATAACTTACCAAGCAAAGGTCCTGGAGGATCTTGAAGATGCGAAAGTCATCCAGTCGTCCACCTCGTCCAACAGTGCCCAGGAACCTGTCGAGAGTACCCTCCTCGCAGTACTCTGTTTGGATATAGAGATGGTTATTGTAGTCCCAATGATCGAAGTACTGGAGCACATGCTCAGAGTAGCTAAGAGTCCTCAAAATCTCGGCCTCTCGGACCTTCGTATCCCGGTCCCTTGGTCCCTGGAACGCATGCTTGCTCTTCTTTACAGCATACACTCTGCCCTTGGTGGGGCTCGTTGTCGGGGTTGTACTGAGGTTGCCAAATGTCATTTGATGGTCCGCCTGAGTGACACGATAGACAATGGAGAATTCACCCTTTCCAATCTGCTCCGCCTTGTCAAATCGGGAGGAAAGGCTTGCATCAATGTCAATGTTACTAGTACGGGCGTTCACAGGAGTAACAAGGAGGCTGGTAGATGATCGTAAGTCCCGTCCTGCTGTTGGGGTGACGGGAGGTGGCATGTTATCAGAGAAGCCATCGCCAATCTGAGAAATGGACAATCGGCTGGTGTCGAGAGGCAGCAAACTCTCACGGGGCGTTTGCGGTGTTCGTCGTCCATCAAGGGGGCTGGCTGATTCACAGAGTTTCGATTTAGTATATGTCTCATGAGGAGAACTGAGGTAATGACTCAAAGAAACTGTGCTTAGTGGAGAAGGAAAGTGTAGTCCTCGTCGAGCCCTGGAACGGCCAAACGAAGATGAAGGCAGATGCGATGGGGAATACAGACGTCCAGCATCGGTAAGCCGACTTGAATTGCCGACTGTTCCAGCTGGTCCGTCCGTTGTTGGGACTTCTGACTTACAAGTTGCTTCACGGGGGATAGAGGTGCCGAGGGCCGGAGTAGTAGAGTGCAATGTTCGGTTGGCGGTTGGGCTATGGCTCTCGTGGGGACTCTCGAATGAGTACTCGCTGACCTTGCTAAGGCTGGGAGTCAAAGTGTTCTTGGTTGGAGTAGGGGGAGCGTCGCCTTCCATGGGTGTCGAAAAGTCAATCGTTTCACCAAAGAGCTTGTGCTCATCACCATCCAGGCTAAGGACACTGCCGCGACGTGCACTCCTAGAAGCACTGCCACGCTGGAATATCGACATGCCCTTTCCTGGCCTACCGAAACTGTTGGGGCCTGTGCTGTTACCAAATGGGGTGGAAGGGAGACCACCAAAAGAATTCCGGTTGTTACCCCTCTTCTTCATGGCACTCCCGGCCGGTGGAGGGAAAGTAGCGAACGGGTTAGAGTGCTTCTTGCATGGTGTATCGGGAGGGGCCATCTTCTTGTCGGCATCCTCTTCGGGGTTTCGGTTGACCTTGGAAATAAGTCCAGTAGAGTTGAAAGCGCCCACCCACAGCTGCGAGTTGCTGGGTGTCGCCATAGCCATGGACATATCATTTGGGCGACTAGGTCGTGTCGCATTGAGAGGTAGAGATCGTGAAAAAAGGTGAGGCCTGGGTCGATCTGGCATCCGGGCCACGGGAGCATAAATAGGTGCTTCCTCGGTTAGGCTGTTTCCTGAAGACGATGTCGTCAGTGTCTTCGATAGAGGATGTGGTTGGTGGCCCTTGTCGCCAAAGAAAGTAGTGGATGGTGGTTTCGAGGCCGGCGTTGTAGAAACAAAGGGACTCTCTTGAGGCACGGGAGGAGGAACAAATTGGTCCAGAGAAAGGCGAGGTCGACTTCGAACAGGAGAATATTCGGAGCTCATCTGAGCCAGCTGTCGTTCACCGGATCGTCTTCCCCAGGATCCTCGCTCCCCATATCTTTGTTGTAGAGTTGACTTACGTAGGGACGATGACCTCTTAGGGACATTCGTCGTCGCAGGTGTTGGTGAGGGAACGGGATCGCGGAATGGTGATCCGCTAGTACCCGCAATCTCATACTCGGTAGATGAGTCTTCATGAATATAGAAGCTCTGTGAAGATGTCGTGTTGGCGCCAAAGATATTTTGGTCCTCGTTCTGGCCCAGCCCCGATATTCCATGCAAGCTCCGTCGCTTAGCCACCGGACTTCCCTGGCTCGGTTGGTCCAAATTCATGGTTGCGTCGCTGCGCTTTAATGATCCGTTGTTTTGGACCATCTGGCCATCATTGTTGGAATCAAGAGACTTGAGAAATGATGTCGGCGAAGATCCAGCGACGTCGAGAGTGAGGCTGCGTCGCTTGACGGGACTAACAGAGATGGGGCTCGTAGCTCCCAGAGCGTTGTTCTCTTGCCCTGATGCATCGATAACCGAAGCTAAAGGTATCGCAGGTAGTGAGTTGCCGCTATCGGGCGCCATGTTGAGTGCCCTCTTAAGAGGGCTCTTGGGAGATGCGCGTGCTCGTGTCAACGGTCTTGAGGGTGATGTCTTACCGGCCTTGGCGGAACGCAACGAAAGCCTAACGCTGGGGCGGAAAGGTGTGAATGGGTTTGAATGCGGGGCACCGTTGATGTGAGGAGGTGCTGAGCGAGTGTGGGACGGTAGAAGTTGTTGATTTTGCGGTGTTGCGCCAAATCGACGACAAGGCGATTGAGGTGAGGTTTGGTGGGGGCTTTCGGGGCTCAGCGAGTTTTGGGAGTTGGAGCGCGTCAAGAACTTGGAAGGTGATCGTGAAATAGAGCGTCGGAGAGTGCGGACTGCCGATGTGACGTCGATGTGGTGGGCGTGTGTTGGTGATGGTAGGGCGAGTGTGCCACCGCTGCTGTTCGAGAAGGACATTGTGAGGCTGTGAAGTGCTGCGCGCTGCGGTAGTGCGCGAGCAGATGACGCAGTAAGGCTGATGGATATGAACAGTTAAACAACTAGGCCTTATCGATATTTTCTGCCGGTGCGAGATACAATGACTGGTGAATAGTGCAGTAGGGAGAAATAGAGGATGCGGACGTTGGTGAGCCAAATGGGCAAGACGTAAACGGTGTTGCGTGAAATGGCCAAGTTGAAGATGTGAGAAGAGCTCGACGCGATACCCAACAAATCGCAAAAAGCTATGCCAGTCTCACTCGGATGTCGAAGGTCATATCATGACTCGACAACTGAAGGTAAATCAGACGCTAAAGTGAGGGAGGCAGAAGGCAGAAGTACGTCGAGTGTAGGCTTCCGTTTAAGTGCCCGAACAGTGATGTCGTCGACAAGGCAGCCAGATAGATCTTAGATACCTTAGATAAGAGTGGGTCGACGTGAGTTCACGTTGAGGGTTGAGTAAATATGGGTTGATTGTCGACAAAAAAAAAGGCGAGGTTGAGTAGAGGAGGGAAGTTGGTAGAAGTTGGAACTGCTAAGCAGTTGTAGGAGTAGTCGTGCTGCAGGTGGTGGTGTCGTGTTTCGTACAAGATGGACGTCAGGTTTGGACTTGGGGGTGGGCGGGTTGAAGAGACGAACGGGAAGACAAGAGAGTTAGGTAGGTGAACTAGTTAGTTAGGGCGTGGCAGTTGGACCATGGCGCTCGTGAACGGGCATGGGCTACTGATCCTGACACAAACTAAGAAGTTGTAAAGAAGAGGCTAATGAAAAGCAAATTGTCCCTGCAGTTGTCGTCCGGTCTTGTCTCTGGTTTTTCTTTGCTCCTGCTCGTCTAGTCTTTGTTTTTGTGGTTTGTTTGAATCCACAAGCAGGAGAGTTCAGAGCAATAATAATACTATGCTGCCCTGTCGTGTCGTGTACAATACCCCTCGTGTGGCTGCGTTGAAACCCGGGAACCCTTCCTCAGGGCAGAACGTGGATACTCCAACTGGGGCCTGGTGACTCAGAATATCAGGTCGAAAGGACAACGACTGGCAGTGGCAAGTCAGGCTGGTATGCACTCGTCTGGGCTTTCTTGGTGTCTGTGTTGGAAAGTTGGTGCAGACGAGAGTTGGCTTGCAAGTAAAAAAGACCCAGAGGGTGTGACAAAATACTAGTGAGAGATAGGACAGGATGGGATGGGATGGG
>JABFFB010000740.1:0-14655 GCA_013623555.1 Fusarium nisikadoi | reverse complement strand
AATGATGAGGGAGGGCGATACTGAGGGCAGATATGTGAGTCGCAAGTAACTTATACTCAAGTGACTCAAATATGTGAGAGATTGCATGCTAAACTCAGATTCATCAAGTCGAGAGTTGTCATGATAAAGGAGAGTCAAGTTGGTTGTTACTAAAAGTGAGATTATCTAAATCGAATGTATATCAGCATGGAGTATATGATACTGAACTGTGTGAATTGGAAGGATTAAAAAGCATTCAAAACCACACTGAGGTTCATTTCGTGCTAGTCGTCGCGAGCGTAGAAGGTGCAAGACTGTAAGTGAACCAATCAACCTGTGCCACGAAGAAGTCAGCTAACCTGGACACGAAGTGGAAGCTCAGTAACCTATACCAAGACTGAGTGACATAATCTATAGGTACGACCTCGAAACGTCGCAACATCACATAAACACTTCGAGACTACGAGGCCTCTTGGTTATTTCGTAGCTCCATCACTCTGTAGCTACGAGACGCCGGCTGCGTAACGCCCATAACGATAAATAGACTGAGATGAAATAAATAACCGTCAGTGGAAGCGTCCATAACAATGGGAATATTGAAATGAACTGTATATGCCCGTACCATGAGTATATTATATCCTACAAACCTCATAATCACAGCTACGGTACAGGTCTGGATCTTGGGATGATGAGGATTGGCTAGCATAGCCGAAATCTGGGTACATACCCCACCATAACCAACCCTCCCGCAACTTGTTCAACGGTCCTTCATTGAACTAGGCATCCTATGCTGGTTTTCAATTCATCGCTTTACACATAATGACCAGGGCCTGGCCTTTGATGGCCCTCTATCGACGACCATGGCCCATATCGTCTGCTGTTGCGCCACGACTCGACCCCTCAATCCCAGTTGAAGAAGAGAAGACGCCAGATTATCAAGCTGATCGATTCTACCCCATTCACCTCGGTCAAGTCCTTGACGAAAGATATCAGATTGCTACAAAGCTAGGCTACGGTGCCAACTCCACTGTGTGGCTGGCTAGAGATCTAAACCGGTTGGTCGCATCGCCACCAAACCCAGGATGATATGATCTAACTTGCTGTAGCTGGCGCTGGTCACGGGAGAAATATGTCGCCATTAAAGTCAATGCAACCAGCCGAAGCTCACAGCGACCTAAGGAAAATGAACTCGACATTATGAGGCATATTTCCCAAGTGAACCCTCAACACAAAGGCTGGCATTTCGTCAGGAAGCTCTCCGACTCATTTGCACTACAAGGTGCATCGGGAACACATAGTTGTCTTGTCTTGGAGGCTTTGCGTGAACCTCTGTGGCTCTATCAAACAAGGTATATAGGCGGTGTGATACCTCCAGATATCTTAAAGATCTTAGTGCAAATGATCTTGCATGCACTCGACTATCTCCATTCGGAATGTCGCATTGTTCATACAGGTAGGTTATACGCTACGTCGACTCGTTGACCCTTTTCTGACCTTATAAAGACCTCAAGCCGGACAATATCATGGTGAAGATTGAGGATCCTTCGATTTTTGAACGCGACGCGAAGGACGAGTTCGACAATCCGTTGCCGCAAAAGCACGGCAATAAACATAGTGTCATCTACCTCTCTCGAAACAACTACGGGCCACTTTCTGTCCCAACAGGGATCATTCAAATTGTGGACTTCGATTTATCGGTTCGGGCAGAGCCAGGTCAAATACATATGGGCGCTATTCAGGGAGAAATATACCGGGCACCAGAGGTTATACTTAATGCAGGCTACACATACTCTGCCGACATTTGGAGCCTCGGAGTCATGGTAATGCCAACTGTTCCAGGATCTCCCAGTAGAAGCAATACTGACACTTTGTAGTTATGGGACTTGCTCGAGGGAAAGAGTCTTTTCAATCCTACAGCCCCTGGCAAGGCCGATGAATACGACGACCAATCACACCTAGGCCAGATTTCTGCCTTGATCGGACCTCCACCGCAGAGTCTTCTGTCTAGTGGCCAAAGAACTTCCATGTTCTACAAGCCCAATGGTATGTGAGGCTGACCTTGCCCAATGACATGCCGCTAACCCGTATCTCCAGGCGAGCTCAAGGATCCTAGCCGTGTCCCGCCCCCCGGCGACTTTAGCTTTGAGAAGACCATCAGTTGTATGAGTGGCGAGGAGAAGTTGAGATTTATTCGATTCATCAAGAGAATGGTGCGATGGAGTCCGGAAGAAAGAAGCACAGCAAAGGAGCTGCTTGATGACCCGTGGCTATATGAAGATTTTCCACAAGACTAGAACAAGCGTATGGCAAGGTTCACGAACTGTTGGGATCAGTTGCTTGACGAGTCTTTGCCCGATTTAGATTCGTTGGTGGCTAGGATGCGGATATCCTCCAGTCAAATGACTTTCGCATGCGAAGTCATTCTTCCCAGTATTCAAAGACGGAAAAGAACTATGTGAGACAGAGACAGGCCGAAGAACCTTCTATATAGACCTAGAACATGCTAAGAGAAACTTTATTAAATGTTATTGCTAATGAGGGCTAGTATAGTAGGAAAGAGGGTGTACACGTGATAGACATGCTGGAATAGAATGTTCAAGAGTGTCTGTCTAACAGGCCTCATCACCAGAATGAAGTGAGAAGTTACCTACGATGCTCTGCCTTGTACTTATCCAGTAAATACCTTACATTCATTTGTTACATGCCCCTGGATGATAGCTCTCGACTGCTATCATGTGTCCGTCATTGCTAAGCTGAGGTTTCTCATCAAAGCCCTTCATACTGATCTTTTGTAGCCTTTGAGTCAACAGGCAAGGCGCTCTCGCCGCAAGCGACTTAGCAAAGCTGACATCTCGAGGGGGCCTTTGAGGGGTATTTCATTGGCATCAATATGCCGATAGTTTGACCAGAGTAGCAGTCCGGAAGGTGTTGTCGCTTTTGGTGTCGGGACGACGGAGCATTGCGTACAGCAGACACAGGCAAACTAAATCAGCAATACAAGAGAAGGATCCGAAGATAGATGAATTTAGACTCTTGCAGGTAGCAATCAATGAATGTTATATTGAAGCTGTCGGGTTGGGTCGGTCGCGTCTGCACACCAACAGAGCTGCAGAGCTGCACTTTGTGCAAATGACGTGGTTAGAGAATGATATCGAGAGGGCTTTTTGAAGATCAACTAATAAATATTATGCCGATAGTCCCTCGGGAATGGCAGCCGGTGTCGTGGCGTAAATCACGTCGGGCTGGCTTAATCGCGATGTAGCACTTCATGAGCCGACACAAGGGCACCCACACAGAACCGCAAATCGCACTTCAAATACAAACTAGTAGCTTTATCTGAGTCGCGAATGTAAGTTTCACTAGTAACGGTGTTTTGCAGGCCACAGCTAGCTTGTAGCGTGAATTATCGTCGAGTTACAGTCCGTTCTGCGACCCCAGCACCACGAACCGGTCATGAAGGTCAAAATGAGAAAATCGCAAACTTTCGAATTAGCAAGATAAAACAGCGCTATCTGAGTCTTCCAAGTCGTTTATTACGTTAAATATACTTATTAAAACTGTATGAGTAGTATTACTGCTCATATCGTCGAGTTACATATCTACATTTCGCGGCCACTTACCCTGTTGTGCCCTCTGGTGTCGATTGCCAACCGGACAGGAAGACATGTCGCAAAGCAACAAACGACAGAAATAATGCAATCTGATGAGTTCAACTGGATAGGCAGTGTCTATTGAGCCAGGTAAGATATTAATTTCAATCATAAAGACCCTTTTGCGGCCAGAATTGTCGAGTTGCAAGCGATGAATCGGCGACTGTTGTCCAATCGCAAGACCAGAAGCACAAATCGTAAAACCACAAATGGCATGAACAGAGGGAATAAATAGTACTTTGTTGATATATGGAGTCTTTTGTCTTATAGAATACCTTTATTTGAGTCAGAGAGTCATTTCTGCCGCCATTATCGGCGAGTTACACGCCAGCAGTTGGTGATAGCTGACGCCGAGGACAGTGTCGCAGAACCCAAACCCTTGAGAATGCCTTGTATGATACAAGGGACTCAATATCTAGGGATGTATCTAGCGGAGACTGTATTCGTCGAGATTGCAAGCGCGCTGTTGCTCAAGTTATCGCCGAGCTCTACTCCCGGAGTCTGCACCAGTCCGTTGGAAAAGGCATTGTCGCAGAGCGTCAGATCGCGGAAACAGCATAACCCAGTGCCGGGAAGTTAGCTTAAAGGACATATTTCCACCTTTTATGCATTCGTTCAGACCGAAGAAGCATGATGGGGTCAATATCGCAGAGTTGTAACCGAGCAGACTGGCATTGACTATCCCAAAAGACGTTATCGCAGGGCGGCATATCGTACGAATCGTATATGTTAGTGGCTGCTAATAAATCAATAGGTATAGATTTATTAGTGTCACCCCTCATAGGTCTCATCAAGGAGTTGTAGCTGTCAATATCGCGGAGTTACAGTCGAGCATCTGCGGCTCGCGACAAAGTTGTTCAGTGCAAAAAACCACAAAACACCAAATCGCAGGAAACGTAAGGTTCAGTACAGTAATGACATTCTCTAGCATCTGAAATTAAATTATATAGGTTTATTTAGACCAGGACAGCGTTACTATTACTGATATCGCCGAGTTACATGTCCGCGGCAATCCCATCTATATCTGCCACGCTCAAATGGTAGAGCAGTCCAGCTTCCACAACAATGAATATAGCAAAATAAAATGAGCGATAACTAGTTTAAAGATATCAACTGAGTATATAGATGCTTACCGGAGTCAAGTTTGTCCATGGCAGGGGCCTGTTGTGGTGCCCTCGCTCCTCGCTCAGTTCACGCTTTGCCCAATCCTGCTTGCATTCAATAAAAGTAACCTTCTGCGTCATCCAGAGAATTGGCCAAAATACCATCAGCCTTGCCAGAATCAACGCCAAAAATACAGCAAAAATTCGTCTTGACAAACGTCTCAGCTTTAGATTTGGCACTAGACCATTCATTTCTGCGGTCACCGTGTTTCTTCTGGAAGAAGGCAATGACGCAGATGGTAAGCCAGATTTGTTCCTTGACATTCTCCCGGCCTTGGAGTGTTGAGATGAACGGTGGAATTTCTGGGATGCCGGTGCTTGGAAAGACATGAACTTCGACAGCGGTTGAATCGAATGAACCGTTACCCTGCTGAGCATTGATGAGCTGAGAGAGACCATCCTCGCCCTCGTCCTCGTCAGAATCGTCCTCTTCTGGAGAACCTTGGTCGTCCTGGGGATCTTCAAAGGTGTTACTGCTAATGGCCATCCTCATCATTCTGGGTTGCCCGAAAGATCTGTTGCTTGTTCCCGATGCCAAGGCGTAACTTGCAGCTGATGCTCCTCCGGACGGGGCTTGGGTGGCTACGAACCCAAGATCAGATTGATTGCTGATGGAAATGCTTGACAACAGTCTCTGGCTACTAGCAGGGGCATTGGCAGCAACGTGTGTACGAACACCTGTTCCGTTCATGGTGGCAACGAAGGATGTCTGCGTGCTGGCCAAACTGTAGGTCTTGCCAAGTCTGATGATTTCAGCTTCGTTCGCATACTTGTCATCAGGATCGGTAGTCGAAAGAGCTTTGTCCTCGAACGTCTGGATCAGGGCCCGTGCAGCAAGAGTGTGGATAAGACGGCCGCCGGTTGGTGAAAAGTTATATGAAACCTCTTTCGTGATGGGGCCAGTGCGCATGCCAGGAACCTCATACACTATCTTGGCCTTGAAGCCGGGCTTGAATGTACCGCTGATGATGGCATACCAATAGCTGCGAATGGCCCAGAACATAGTCCCTGGCTTGGGAGCCTGTTGGAGGGCGTTTACTGGTGCAAGGTTGCTGCCTTTAGCTCTGGGACCAAGTTCACTTTGGTTGGGCTGACGACGGCCGCGTCCTTGGTCCCTGCCACTGGCTCCCCCAGTAGTTCTGGGTTGAGTGAGCTGCATTCCCCAGTCAATTGAACGAACCCGAACTGGAGCACGGTTTATGGCGTTGATGAGGGTCTCGGCCTTCCTAGTCTGATGGTCATCGTAGAGTTCCGACTCAGTGATATAGGCAGTAGCACCAGAGCCAGCTCGTGCTAGGGCTTCACACATGCCTCGGGAGACGTCATCTCCCAGGCCCATGACGAAAACCCGCAAGAGTTTGGAGCTTGCCGCGGCGCTGGCAACGTTCTGTTGAACTGTCTTCATGGCGGCAGTGACTCCCCAGTCAAGGCCGTCAGTGATGACGATGACGGAGCATCGAGGCTTGGAAGAGTTTCGCTCGCTGAAGACGGTCTTCAGAGCCCTATCAATGTCGGTATCGCCATTGGCGCTCGCCTTGAGCTGTCTCAGAGCATTGGCAACATTGCTTGAGTCGTATGGAACGCTCCGCTTGCCGGGGAGAATAGACGATGCTGACGTGTTGAAGTTGTAGATGTTGAATGTCGAATTTCTCTGTCCAGGCAGTTTACCCAACATGGCCTCCACAACACCATTTGCATTCTGGGTTCTTTGCCCCCTCATACTACCGCTGTTGTCGACCAGAAAGATGTACTCTGAGCAATGTTGTTAGCTATGTCATTGTTCTAGGGGCTTGAACATACCATGCTCATCGGGGTCAAGGTCAAAGTTAGACACCAACGTGAGAGCGAATGCAAACGTTTGGGCTTGGTTACCAGCCATGCTGAGCTGTTCCACTTGGCAACGAGCCTCATCGATGTAAGGCGCGGTCCACGCGAGAACGAAGTGCTTTGCTATGAAATCTTTGCTCTCAAACTTGACGTAGGCCTTCCAGTCCTTCTTCTGCTGCTGTTTCTGTCTTGGAGACAGATGCTCTGCAGAGTCATCAGAAAAGCCGTAGAAGATGCGAACGCGGTGAGATAGGCACTCGAGGTTCTGGATAATGGAATTATCATCTGCTTCAATTCCGACGGTGATTGTAACCGCATTGGCACCAGCTGGAGCCGTGGGAGGGATGGGCTCCCTGGCTGGGGGTGCACCTGGGCGACGTGCCAGGCCAGCGGGAATGGTCAGGCGAACAGAGTCCTCGATAGTGTCGCTCGAAATGACGTACGCATATGTGACACTGGCGAGAGTTATCCTGTGAGCTGTTGTGAGGACAGACAAGCATATCAAACTAACCTAATTAATATTTTCGCGTTGGGTGAAGCATTTCCCAAGCTGATTTGGAAGACTGTAACAAACAAGGTCAGCTATATTCGTCTTGGATATTTGGAAAAGAAGAGTGGCGAGGTACCTTCATCGTTGACTTTGTCAAGCTTCCATGCCTGGACACCGGCGTCTTTGGCTTTTTGGTACTTGTTATTGGCCTCTGCCGTCTCTTCGACGATGCCCTGGATCTGAGTGCTTCCTACACGGGCGGTAAATCCAATGACAGATGCTTCAGGTGGTACTTCAAATATGTACGAGATTTCTCTCCTGACATTTGTCTGGGCTTCATAAGTCTCGGTGAGCGTCGCTTCTACAAATACGTCTTTGACCTTGTAGTCATATCGAGAGCTGAGAAGAGGATACCCAACACGGTTCCAGTGCGATTCACAGTAGACGCCTTTGTACGCCATGTTATGAGAGTAGACTTGAGATTGGAGTTGTTGAGTAAGATGTGGAGGCTTGAAGGAGTGCAAGATATGATGGGGCGTGTGAATTTAGGATACTTATAAGTCAAAGACAGTATCGGACGAATGCCGCGTAGGCCAGGCTAATCTTGCTCAAAAGACTCAGAGACACGTCTCGCACATACATCATCAGTAAGTGCTTATGGATTGAGCTATCCAGCCAGCCACATCTACGCAGAGCCAGTTACTTACATGAACTATCATGTCAAAAGTTCCTCACAACTGCACGCTCAGACCGCGTGGCATCTTCCGCGTGTTGATTGGGCATCATTCAATTCTCGCCAATAAGCCCTTTCGCTCCCATCACAGCCAGAACCTCNNGAAGCAATTATCTATGTCTGAGCCCTTGAAAGGGAACCATCGGCTGCAATGCCGGTAGTGTTGTCATCGGCATTCCCTCCCCGTGTGAGACAGAAATTGCCGTGACTGATAAACCTGCATAGTCTCGGGAAGACACGTCGTTTTGCGACAGAAGTACCGGATGACGGACACCTCATAACTTGCTCTTATCCTTGCAACTTGGTCACATTCCCAAGCCACTTCCACATTCACTTCCAATTATCTTCTAGACTTGGAGAAGAGATGCTTTGTTTCCTTTGAACTATTGAACGCATGATAGCCCAGCCAAGATGAGTGTGACAATTCAGCTGGTATCGTGACGCCACCCTATCTCATCTTTCCAAAACCAGATATTCAGTGACTAGATAGCTTTTCTCACTTGCGTCAAGACTGCCAGAAAAGGATTCTGGCAAAGGTGGTTGCGCTCATCAACGCATCCCGGCATCTCCGGCCCTTACCTGTCCATTCTGAGGACTTGAGGTGCATCCTCCTTATCCAAGTACCAACAAACTCTTCCCTACACTACCAGGACTAGTTTGGGGCTCCTTTTATTCCCAGATATTCATCTTTTATGATATCAAGGAGCTGCTTCTAAAGCCTGTTCTGTCCTCGCCTTCTCCTCCAAGTTCTCCGTGGTGATCCAAGTTCTTAGCCACAATTCTCAACTGCAAATAACTTCATCTTCTCCTCGCCTTCCCAAATATGTCTTCCAACAGCAACATCCATTACTGTACCCAGTTGATCGTTCCAGAGGAACTCGCAGATGAGGCAATCCAAGCCGCCCTGCAGGAGAATCCAAACAACGCTATCAGCTCTCCGGCCATTCCTCTCCCCCCTGCTGGGGGCATCGTCTCCCACCAACGTCTGATACAACCTATCAATCGTCTGGGTTTCTATGTGAACAAGACCTGGCGAAATGGCCAGACCCTACGTGTGCGGTTCCTCCCCGGCGCAAGTCCCTACGTCCATGAGAAGATCAAGCAGTACGCCAATGTCTGGACCAAATATGCCAACATACACTTCAGGTTTGTGAACTCGGGTCCCGAGGAGATTCGCATCAGCTTTGTGAAGGGTGACGGATCTTGGTCATCTCTTGGTACGGACTGCCTGATCCGAGCGAAAAACGAGGCCACCATGAATTTCGGTTGGTTCGATGACAATACCAGCGACCAAGAATTCTCCAGGACAACCTTACACGAGTTTGGACACGCTATTGGATGCATCCATGAGAATTGTCAGCCCAAGGCTGACATTCAGTGGAACAAGCCAGTCGTGTATGCGGCCTACAAGAGATCAGATGGCTGGTCCCCTGAAAAAGTCGATAACCAAGTCATGCGTCACTATGATCGTCGCAGAGACGGAGTCAAGTCTAGCAAATACGATCGTTTGTCCATCATGGCATACTCCATCCCCAAAGAATTCACCCTGAATGGATTCTCGGTTCCTTTGAACACCCAGCTGTCCGCAACCGACATTGCGTCTATCAGTCTAATTTATCCAAAGCCAAAAAGGATTAATCGTTTGGCCCATGGAAATGATCCAACTTACCCAGCAAGCAGTCATTTCGATGTTGGCGCCTTCACAACCATCTCTGTTGCAGCTGCTGGAAGAGGTGCCAAGGATCACCGAACACTCATCCAATTCCCTGAATCATATCCCTCAGCACCGTTGATCACAGCCGGAATCAGCTTCATTGACTTTGATAATTCTGACAACCCACGAATCAAGTCTCTTGTCGAAGCTGTTCTTCCAAGTCAGGCCGCACTGAACCTTCATTCGTATGGTGGCAGTGGTCGTCACGATGCTGGCATGTCCTGGCTCTTATGCCCAACTGGAGATGCAGACTTCCAGTGTGGCTCATTTACCACCAAAAGCAACAATGTAACCCAGCCGGTTATCTTTGATCGTGCCTACTCCTCACCGCCCAAGGTAGTTGTCTTCTTCAGCGCCTTGGACATTGACAAGTCTACACACTGTCGCGTGAAGACGTACGCCTCAAACGTGACAAACAACGGCTTCAAGCTCCATATCGAGACCTGGGATAGCACCAAGGTCTTGGAATGTGGGGTTTCTTGGGTTGCTGTTCCAGCCAACAAGTCGGGTATCGCTGTTGGGACATTTGGTGGAGATGATAACATGTCTCTCACCGAGGGACTTAACAAGACCGGTGGAGTTGACTTTGAGCCGAGCTTTACTCAGCCTCCGAGAATCTTCTTGGCGTTGAACATGTTGAATATTGACAAGGGCGGACATACATGTGTTCGTATCTCTAGTAGTCATGTCATGGAAACACAGATGGAGTGGCGCGTTGACACATGGGGAGGTACGTCTTTCAAAGAAGCTGGGGCAACTTTTATTGCTATTGATAGTTGATTCTATAAGTTAGTATTTAGCTATAGGGGTATTAAGGGCTTTCGTGTTATTGACTTCTTAATGGGATGGTCCCATTGTCTATCTTCCTCGTAGGGTATTACAGATACCAACAGTGTAATGTCTACTAGTCACGCCTTGAATTGTGCTGAGCAGTATTTCCGCTAGCAAATTGACGGGTGAAATGATATTACAGCGAAAGAGCGGTTCCCTAATACTGGACTTATAGGCAACGTACTGCTGCTCATGGGCATACGCTACAGAGCTCAAATTCATGGGATCTGATGCCAGTACTATAGCCGGGATATTAATAAACCGTTGGCTCTATTATTAGGTTGAATATTGTTCCTTTCGTCTAATAACAGCCATTTTCGTTAAGACGCTCACGATAGCACTGGATTTGATCTGGACTAAAATATCCATATAGTTACTTATATACATACTAGTAATTATCCTCCGAAGCTTTATGAGCATATTCTGGCCCTGGAGTCGCTTTGCTTTGCTTCGCTCTTGGATCGCCCGGTTGATGTCTCAGAAGGTAGATCTGATAATGTGCTTGCAATGGTCTTGAATACAAACATACAACTATATGATCAAGTTGGGGCTTGAGTACAGTTACCTGACTGTTGGCAAATCATTTCTTGTGCTTTGGGTTAAGGTAAATGACCCAAAACACTCTACTATCACTTGCTTGTTGGATATAGAGGCAGAAGACGAGGATGGCGAATTTCGACAATCAAGGACTGCTTTGCTCCAATGGCGAATTTCTGTTTATAAAACTTCGATCAACGACACGTTCGCAGACTTGGACTGCCAAGAACCATTCAGTACCTGGAAATGCAGCACGAAATATCAGATGAGGGGGATCTTGGTCAGAAACTTTCCCATTCCTCGAATCCCTCGTATCACGAGAAAGAGGTTGCCCCACGATTAAGAAGATCTACATGTAAGGACCCGGAAGCAGCCCGTGTCAAAAAGGATGACTCCTATGACAACGACGACTAAAACTTGCCTCGTCTCAATTTGCGAGTGGTCTCACAACAAAGCGAAGGGACGCATTATCTTCATCCAGTTTTGAGGAGACCTCGGGTCCTGAATAGCCTCGCCAGTGCTGTAGCATAGGCTGTCTGTCTCACTGGTCTTAAGAAAGGACTGGAGCTCGATGCCGAATGTCCAAATGTCGCATCCCATCGAAAAGCTAGCGGCACTATGTTGCATCCAATTGGCGTTGAGAAGCAGCTAGCATGTTCCCTTAATCGGAGGAAGCACTGATGTTGGGGATTGTGAAGGCTGAGGGAGTCTGGTATCCTGATGTGAGGGAACCCAATCAACTACGGAACGAAGAGCTCGGTCGATTTATGATGATTGATTTCCAGAGCGCTGTACTTATTCCTCCTCCTAGACCTAGGCAACTTAAAAGGTTAGCTGCTGAAAAGAGACACCAAAGAGGCGACTGTAAAGACGGCCAACGTCCAAAGCGTGTACTGGGGACATGGCATCATTGTATTTTCTATGTACAGATGGTTCCTGGCGGCTATTGACATGCCTGCTGCCTTGGCTGTAGGACGTAATCTGAGTAGGCATAAGGACTTTTAGCCCTTGAACTCAACACATACTTTTGTATAAGAGCCGTTGGCAAGTATTAATAGAGGTCAGGCTTGTATTCTAGCCTATGTTAATAGAGCAAAGCCTACTCAGTAGAAAGATATTCCAAAAAGCACAGCGCCTTTCTTCTTAATCGGCGCATGGCAGAACTTTACGCCCTGCATGATTCCTTGACAGAGATTTCGGATGGTAGGAAGATCAAGGCGGAAAGCTAAGTTTGCAAAGAATCCTGATCGAATATTTCTTGCTGCACAAGAAGAAACAGTCGCGCGAGGCAAATGGCGATATTGAAAGGGTGTTGTCTGACAGACTTTGTTATGGCCATTCAGTAAACATGTCTCTGGGTTCTGGCCATTTCCAGCCTCGAATGTTCCTTAATCTTATCGACGAATTTGCCAATGGCCTTCTGTTGTATATGAGTGATCACGATCGCCTAGATCAAAGAAATAACACGATATAGTAAAGGTAACTGCATTTTCTTTGAAGCTGCATTCGCCTTTGCAGGTCATAGGCTGATTTCAAGGGCCGCAACGTTTTGAGAGATGCTAATGCTCTTACTAGAACTCAGTGGAATATATAGACTTTTGGTCGACTCAGCTGATTTGTACAATTCTTCGCCATCATGAGATGGCTCCCAAAGAAGTCTTGTGTAAATCAGGTCTCTAATCACCTCCTTCTACTTAGTAAATGTCTCTGAAAGATTCGTGAAAGATACAGATTGACAGCCTATCGCTTATCGATATGCGAACAACTGGCGAGTGTTACCCAGACAAGGCTTGATAGAATCCACGGGGAAAGAAAGCAGTGAGCTGAATGCTTCTGTGGAAAAGGTCATTTCAGCATAGGGGACCATAGTGAGCTTTCGTTCATCTTCTTGACCCTCGTCACCAGTGACATAATGATCAGGGAATCTGCTCCAGTTCTATATCTATCCTTACTTCCCCAGCGGACGAATTAGCTTACCCACAGCATGTCTATCCCATCCTCTGTGGAGATATGACACAGTGCGCCTGAAATAGAGGGGGGCGGCGTATCTGATATAGAGGCTTTAAGAGAGATGTGTAATCTGAAGCTTAAATGAGTGAAATATTGGTGCATAGCTCAAGGTCTTAATGAGTCCCTGGCTTGATTCACATGTGATAGTTTTGACCTTGATTGGCACCGGACCATGGAGTCTGACTATGCAAAGGCTCTTGATTAGGATCAAATACACTCGGATTATTGTTTATTAGATTGTATTCGCGACTTGGATGTTAATATCCTCAACGGAGGCATGATGGGACGTCCATCGTAATGCGTTTGCCCAGCAGGTCATGAGCATGATCTGTAATCTTCAGTACTGCCGAATGGTCCCTTGGAATTATACTTTCGGGCTTTGGGCGACGATATCATTCTGACCAGAACTTTGCGTGACTCCGTTAAGCGGAATGAAGCCACAGTTGGACTTGGCGCCGTTTGTGCACGCATGGTCTACGAATAGGGTGACTCGGGCTATTAAAGCCATCCTTGATGAACTTGGTGTACTGTGACACGCGGACTGAAGTATAACTACCAGGAACTACCAATATGCTGTTTGAGTCTGGCGTCTGGGAGACTGATGGCCTGATGATGCTGGCATGCTCGCGTATTCTCAAGAACTTGACCAGTGCCCTCCGCGCATGCACCAGAGCGCTGGCCTTTTCGAGTCACATTACTACTCTGCCAAATGTAAGGCCTCTGTATCGGCCATCGTCGCGAGGAAGCAGTGAGCAACGTGGTGGTATGGCAGAAAGAGAGGCCTCGGCGTTAGCCATATTGATCGAGTGAGTACCGACAACGCAAGGCTGAGAAGAACCGTGACTGATGTGTCTGGAGATGAAACATCTTCTGGGTTGACATCAAGTCTGTAAGTATGAGGGAGATGCTCCTCGAGTGCTCTCTCTGAAAGCATCATCAATTAGGTAGACTATTTGGGCGACATCTTGACGCGTGCAGGGTAATCTAGTCGCATGAGCCCCGACTTTGCAACACCAAGTTTACGCCCAATCCTTTGCTTGGTTTCAAGTCAAGCCAACTCAATCCTGTATTATTCAAGTTATCTCATTGAAGCTATTTAGCTTCATTCCGGACCCTTTACATTTTGTTTCATGGCCTAATTTGTTTACTAATCTTGTTCCTTGACCTTTCCTCCCTGTGACTCGATATACTGCTCCCTGGTCTGCAATTCGAACTGACGGGGTAGCATGATGTCATAGTATAGATCAGTGGGAATTCGACAGCCGAAGCTTCTTGCGTGATAATCCCATCTGTCAATACGATCTTCCACATCATCAAACCCTTGGGTTTCCTCGACCAGGACATTGGGATCTACCGGAACCCCAGGATGAAAGTCCGAACGCAAAATTGACGTCCCGTTAACCAAGTACTCAACCGCTTCCCTGAATCTGGGCTCAAGGAAGAACTTATCCGGTGTTGAACTCAACTCAAATACAGATCTGAAGAGATCCAGTTCACAGCATTTATCGAATGCCTCGCCCTCCGCAATGGCCATGTGGATGCAACCCTGGAAAACCTCGGTACAAAGTTCACCAAATGATCCGCCCTCCAAAGTGAAGATGAAGGACCCTGGGGGAATATCCAAGTCCCGCATTGAAAGAGCGTCAATGAGCCAGGATTGTAGAGTCGAAAGGAAGCCGTGCCCATAAAGACTTCTGGGTTTATCCCGAGTCATCCAGTCC
>JABFFB010000736.1:0-19243 GCA_013623555.1 Fusarium nisikadoi | reverse complement strand
GGGTGGGCGGGAGCCAGAATCTTGATCTTGGCGTGACGGTTGCTTGCTTTGCAGGAGCGAGCAGTGCTTGCCGGCTGGTAAGGCAATTGCAGGCAGGGTACCCTGCCTACCTGGTAAACGGCGTGTTTCCCAGTTTGGCATTGGCGGTCCAGCAGGGCAAGCACGGCACGGGCTTGATCTTTCCTTGTCACTACGTACGTCTTCTTGAGGAAACTGCCATCACAGATTGAAGCGTAAATCAGGACCTGGGGTCGGTACCTTGCTGCTTGGCTTGGATACCGCCTGCAGGGAGACCACCGATGGCACGGGAGGGGCCAACGCTAATACGACCCAGTCCAGTCAAGGCTCAGTTGCTGGCGGGGAAGCTAGAAAGCCCACTCCACTGGGCCGGACCGTCAAAGACACAAGACTCCAGCACAGACGGACAGGGCCAAGCACTTGGAGGCCCCCCATGTTGACTATGATGTTATTTTACGGGGGATGTTTTGTCAACGACAGAAGGATATTACGATGAGCCAAGCAATTTCTCATTTGTGATTTTGCTCCGCCATGATAATTGAGTCAATGCAATCGAGAATTGGATATCCAAATCAGACGTCAATGCCGTAATTGGAGATACATAATGAGGTCAGAGCATGAGCTGTAGGCGAGATGGATTACCCCTGTCACAGCGGGGATCGGCTTTTACAGCACCTTGTCCACGTCAGTGACACTGGTATAAGTGGCTGCGAGGATCTCACAGTTAAAGTTCTTACACTCAAAATTCTTGTATTTTCGCCCGGGGGACACATTGACTTTGACGTTGTGGTATCTGCAGCGGGGCAAAGAGGTTGACAAAGCAAGCTACCCATCTACTGGAAAAGTTTCAGTTTCATCAGCAACTACGGGTATTGTCAGGGAAGCTGCAGCATAGTTATGAGATGGAAAAAGAGGTCAAGGTGGGTGGTAGCTGGACGGGCTGCCACGCTAGATCGCCAACCACCCGCATCGGCACATCATGGCGCATGGGACTTTGAAACCGGACGGGAGAACAAATTGATGTTCAAAACTCGATGTCCTCGTTTGGGTTGCCAATAGCGCGTGTGCGGTAATTTCTGTGCTTCTTTGCTAGCCAAACTTTCGGATATCGGTCCTACCACCAATACAGTCTGTGGAGGCAAAAAGATGCAAACTTGACTTGATCACACCAGACTAGAAAACTGGATCAGCTCTCGTCTATGACGGAACTCTTTTGGTTCACCGTGAAGAAACGAATTGATCGAGACAAGCAGGAAGAAACTCGTATGCCGAGCCGGATAACGGCCACAGGAGCATGAAGGAAGGAAAACGGGTATGACGATTGCCAACAACAGTACCCTGCTTGCCCAGTTCAGTGCAATTGATGCTGTGTTGTGCTCCTGCCACAGCAACCATCATCTTTGCCAGGCAATCACAATCAAGTACCACAGTTTCATCTAAACACTATCCCGGATTTCCATCTTCCAACGACCACCCATACCTAGCAGTAGCTCATAGTACGTGTGATATTGCATCTCCAATTATCGAAAGTGAAGTTAGTTGTCGTTGGCCAGTGGCGTTTGTGCTCTCTCCGATTGGACAATTACCCATGTACTAATCCATCCTTGGCAACCACCCAAAAACAAGCTGAGGTGTTAGACAACTTTCGACTCTCCCTGGCAACCGGAAAGCGGAATCATGCTCTTCTTCTTCTTCTTGTCCTTTGTGAACTTTCTTCTCAATTTCTGAATCAGATGAGATCGTGTCAATAGTGATGGTAGTGGTGGCGCGTACATGCCTCAGTAACAGACAGGTGCAATTTAGCCTTCAAACCTGACTTTCTATTTGTTGATTATCATTTGTCTGAGCTATCAATTTCGCATTGTGGTTGTGTCTTAGCAGGTTTTCGCTTAATATTATCTACAGCATCGTCGTTCTCCTCAAGCCTGATCTCTCGATGATGCCTGCCCCACTTGAACCAACTCATCCACTTCAACTCGTCCCACTCTGTACCCATCGAGAACTTTCACTACAAACCCTGTGCTGTCTGATTGTGATGTTCCGAGTTCGGCTCCCTGCTCAGCTGGCTTTGATGAACTGTACCCAGACTAGGTAGCCACTCAACAGACCAAGCCACTCACGCCACACGCTAAGCGACCAAGAGAACCAGGGGTTAGGTCAACAGGCGGGCTCTTGATGTCATCCATCGCATCATCGTCTGTTTTCTTCTGTTTCTCTCATGGCCCAAGCTTATGGCCCAAGCTTCTACCCCAGCGAATGGCTCAAGGCCCTGTCGAGCTGGACAGACCAGCCTAGGCCTTGACTTTTGAGCCTTGCTCGATGTTGGGTATTCACCAACATCCCTCCGCCTCTTGGGCCTCGGGAGTTTCGTCTTCATCTCAACGCCACGTTTTCCGTCTCGTCATCGTGACGATATTGGTTTTCAGTTCATTGAATTCAATTCCTATCGGAATTCAGTTTAATGTTTCATTCCTGATCAACTGCCGTCTGATCATCATCATGGTTAAAACTGTTAATCTTATGGAGGGAGATGCTTAAATAACAAAGTGCGACAAATATCGGCCCTTGGAGGACCGGAACATCGCTCCGATCGAAGTATCTCATAAACCTGAGACACCAGCCACTATCTAACTCGCAGTTCAGCTCGCATATTGTGGCTGGCTCTCCCTGTGGCATCGTAATGTCTCGCTATCTCCCATTTGGCGGACTTTGGAGGTCACCAGCCCTCTCTGAGCCCCTTTCATTTCCAGCGGCCCAATCGCAAAGGACCTGGCTCTGAAACAGGATAATACTTTGTGTGACTCGGGTTACAGAGTAAATTCGTAAACTGTCGCATCAGGATCAATTGGGGATTAGAGTGTAGACTAACACCTGGAAATGCGGTAAATTGCCCAATTAGGTATGCTCCAGGGTGGCGGTGTTATTCAAACTCCCAGACCTCGTAGCATATTAATCGACGGCTCTAGAGTCTCGAACCACTGTAGTTCAAGAGTTATATTGTGATAGACAAGGATGCCCAGCTCTGTTATCGAATTATCGATGCACGAACCCGTAGACCTTCAACTTGTCCGGCTAGACTGTTGCTGATCACCACATTCAGCTGAGCTTGCATAATCGGGCGTTGCGCCAACCACAAAAGTGCCATCTCGATGGTGACAGCGATCTTCGCTGAACTGCAGCTACCCTTGGTTGCCTGCCATTGGATATCAAGAAGAACGGCAAAGACTTCAACTTCAATCGAAAAACAGTTGCCCACCGATGTCAGCTTCAGTTGACTGCCACTATTACTCTCAACGCCCATCAGCTCATGTCCATGTATGCCAAAACGTCCTTGGATTGCAGAAGTATCACAGCACTACGAAACAGTGAACATAAAATATTATTCAATTGCGTAAGCATCAACATAAACTATCTAAGTCAATAGCAGCTGCAGTTTCAAGTGCTGACTTCCATGGTCTCAATATCATTAACCTAACAAAATACTCCGGTATAAGCATGTCCAAGAGGGATCATTGCCGCCAATATACCCATACATAACCAAACATCAAATTACCTTTCCCTCGCTGTATCTTAGCATGCCTCGAAAAACGTGTCTTCGTTTTCAACTCATCCATTGTCATAAATACATGCGCAGACAGCTCTTGCTGTTTTCTAACCACTGCACATAATGCAGGACTCGGGATCCTCAATGCTGCCTATTACACGATTAGTATCTTAATTCATGCGGAAAGAACGCTTGTCACTCACACTGCAGGACGGCCTCCGAGTAGATATCGCGCTCACGATCCTCGTTGTCCTTATCTTGATCCTCCGACTGAGGGTTCTTCTTAACACCCAGCTCTTCTTCCTGAACCTTCTCGGCAGGCTCAGTAGGAAGAGCCTTGGGGCTGTCACCCTCCTCAACATCAGCCTTAATGGTGGGTGCACGTCCAGGTACCGTCGCAGTACCATTCAGGCTCTTGACGGCATTGCCGTTCAGACCGCTGTCTTGAGAGCCAGTCCTGCTACCGTTCAGTTCAGTACGTCCCATAGTTGAGGGCGAGGACATGAGGTAGCTAGATCCGGCAGGAGGAGCACGCTTCTTTAGTGGCTTGATCTGAGCTGAATTGGAATCGGCAAGCTTGAGAGCCTGCTGATCAACAGTGAACTGAATAGGAGCAGCAGCAGCCTGTGTACGAAGGTAGTACATGCCGGTCTTAAGGCCCAGCTTCCAGCCTGCAAAGTGCATACTGGTGATCTTGCCCATCGTGGGGTCCTTCATGTGGATGTTCAGTGACTGGGACTGATCAATGAAGGCGCCTCGATCAGCAGCCATCTGAACGACCTGGCGCTGAGAGATCTCCCAAACAGTCTTATACAGAGCCTTAACATCGGCAGGGATGTTGGGAATGTTCTGGATGGAACCATTCTCGGCAATGATGCGGTTCTTCATAGCATCGGACCACAGGCCCATGTCGACAAGGTCCTTGAGCAGCCAGGGGTTGACAACCTGGAACTCACCAGCGAGAACACGTCGTTGGTAGATGTTGGAGGTGTAGGGCTCGAAGCACTCGTTGTTGCCCAGAATCTGGGAGGTACTGGCAGTAGGCATAGGAGCAAGGAGCAGACTGTTACGGATGCCGTGTGTCTTGACTTCCTCTCGAAGCGTCTCCCAGTCCCAGAGGTCAGAGGGCTTGACGTTCCACATGTCGAACTGGAGGATACCCTCAGAGGCGGGGGAACCCTTGAAGGTGGAGTAGGGACCCTCCTCCTTAGCCAGCTGCACGGAGGCAGTGAGGGCAGCGTGATAAATGGTCTCAAAGATCTGCTTGTTGAGCTCACGAGCCTCGGGTGACTCGAAGGGCATGCGCAGAGCGAGGAAAGCATCGGCAAGACCCTGAACACCAAGACCAATTGGTCGGTGGCGCATGTTACTGTTGCGAGCCTCCTGGACAGGGTAGTGGTTCACATCGATGATCTTGTTCAGGTTGCGAATAACAACCTGACTGACTTTGTGCAACTTCTTGAAGTCATAGCAAGCTTCATCGTAGTTGATAAATGAGGGCAGAGCCAGAGAGGCAAGGTTGCAGACGGCGACCTCATCAGGGGCACAGTACTCAATAATCTCAGTGCACAGGTTGGAGCTTCGGATGGTACCGAGGTTCTTTTGGTTGCTCTTGCGGTTGCAGGCATCCTTGTAGAGCATGAATGGGTTTCCGGTCTCAGTCTGGGCCTCAAGAATGGCGTACCAAAGCTTCTGAGCCTTGATAGTCTTGCGACCCTTGCCCTCCTTCTCGTACTTTTCGTACAGAGCCTCGAACTCCTCTCCGTAGCAGTCGGCGAGGCCCGGGCATTCGTTGGGGCACATCAGCGTCCAGTCACCGTTCTTTTCCACACGCTTCATGAAAAGATCGGGGATCCAAAGGGCGAGGAAGAGGTCACGGGCACGGACCTCCTCTTTACCGTGGTTCTTACGGAGATCAAGGAACTCGAAGACATCAGAGTGCCAAGGCTCGAGGTAGATGGCAAACGCACCAGGTCGCTTGTTGCCACCCTGGTCGACATAGCGGGCAGTGTTGTTGAAGACACGAAGCATAGGAACAACGCCGTTCGATGTACCGTTGGTACCGGCGATGTAGGAGCCAGTAGCACGGATACGGTGCACGTTCAGACCAATACCACCAGCCATCTTGGAGATCATGGCACAGGTCTTGAGAGTATCGTAGATTCCCTCAATACTGTCGTCCTTCATATCAACCAAGAAGCAAGATGACAATTGGGGCTGAGGGGTACCAGCGTTGAAGAGCGTTGGAGAGGCATGCGTGAAGAATTTGCTGGACATCAGGTTGTATGTCTCCAAGACTCGCTCGATATCATCTCCCCAGATACCAACAGACACACGCATGATCATGTGTTGAGGGCGCTCGACAATCTTACCGTCAATCTTGAGGAGGTATGATCGTTCCAAAGTCTTGAAACCAAAGTATTGGTATTGGAAATCGCGGTCATAGACAATGGCAGAGTCCAACTCCTCCTTATGTCGCATGACGCACTCATACGTCTCCTTGGAGATCATGGGTGACGGCCGGCCGTTCTTGGGGTTCACATAGTGGTAGAGGTCGCTCACAACAGCGGACCATTGCTTCTTGGTCTGCTTGTGGAGGTTGGAGACAGCAATACGGGCGGCAAGGATGGCATAGTCGGGATGTGTGACGGTCATGTACGCAGCAGTCTCGGCGGCCTAAGGGTCAATTAGCTGGAGTTCGGGGCAGTTATGATGAGTTAGTCACTTACGAGATCATCCAATTGCACAGTAGTGACACCTCCGTAGACACCGGAGATAACTTTCTGAGTGATGGCAACGGGGTCAACGTGGTCCATGTCAAGACCGTAACACAGTCTCGAGACACGAGCAGTGATCTTGTCGAACTGAACACGTTCTTGGCGTCCATCTAATGAACAAGTCAGTCATCATGAGTTCTCATGTTGCCAGATCATACATACCTCTCTTTCTGACGAACATGATTGCGGGCGTGGGAGGATAAGGTGGGGAGGGGAGTTCGGATTTTAGGTTATAGCAGGATCTATTCCTGCTGATAGAAGAGATTAAAAGGCAGGAGAGAGTCCGAAGGGGTATTGACGCTTCGGTGAAAGAGAACGTGAGAATTATTATAAGATTCGTCGTATTTTGTTGTGGTTGTTGAGGAGATGAGAGAAGCAAATTTCGCGTGGATGGTCGAGGAGGTTTTAAGGGAGGCGCGTCCAGAGACGCGCCGCCAAGTTCTTAGCGCGACAAACAGTGACAGGCATCGCCGCAATCCATTAAAAAAGCCCCGCCTGAAACCTGAGGCAACAGCGGTTCGATGCTTTGACTCGTAGATATGGAGGGTTATGCTAGTGACTGGAGGTTGTAGGAATTCACTTGACTCGCATAAGCTTAGCAAGGACAGGAGGTTCGTAATTCGTGGTTATTTCATACACTTTACGCCTGCAATGAGCCAAAACTCTTCCTCTCCTTTCCCACATCGCGTCCTCGCGTCCCCTAGTCACTATGCGTTGCTGCAGCGCTTGGTGGGGTTCATGGGGGGGCAGACAACGGCGCGAAATCACGTGAGATCCATGCAAATTAATAATTGTCTTTGGTAGCTCTCGTAAGCAGGGGAACATCCCGTGGAATTAACTGAGCTTGGACCTTGGACTGAGGTTGACGGGAGGATGAGACCTTGAACGAAAACGTAGAACAAAGAGCCAATCATTGTCGTGAACCAGGACTACCTTCCTGTTTTACGTTTTTGAGTCTAAAGAAGGCAGCTAGAGATTACGGTTGCGAGGCAGCAACAAGTCAGTGACTCACGCTCGAGCAAGCAGAGACGTTCGAGATCAATGACATCGAGACCTCTCTTTCACCGTTTTCAATCTTCAGCAAAATTTTGTTTCAGAACGCCAAGTCTCAGATTTCGAGCCTCACAATTCTGCAATATGGCTTCTTCACCAACGCCTCAGCCCGTTGAGGGCTCCAGTTACAAACCTAGATACATTGATGTATGTCAATCACCCAATATATATCCGATATCAGATCCCGTTAACACATAGCGCTACTAGTAGATTGGCATCAACTTGACCGATCCCATCTTCCGGGGCGAATACCACGGCAAAGAACGGCACCCCGACGATCTCGATGCTATTATCGGAAGAGCCCGTGAAGTTGGTTGTACAAAACTTATAGTGACCGGCTCAGACCTTGGCAACTCTCGAGATGCCCTCACCCTTGCCAGAGATTATGGTGAGTCCCGCCCCTGTTTATCAATCTGATAACAAGACCAACATCACCCACAGCCGGAACTATCTTCGGGACTGCAGGCATTCATCCCTGTAGCAGCTCCGTCTTCAGTGAAGCGGGTCCTTCCCACGAGTCTGAGCACACAACACCATGTGATCCCGATCCTTCAGCTCCGGTCTCGGAAGAACACCCCCCTTGCCCAACAAAGACTGGTAAACTTATCAGAGACTTGACTTCTTTGGTGACAGAGGCCCAAGCATCAGATCAGAAGAGCCTTGTGGCTATGGGCGAGTTTGGGCTTGACTATGATCGACTCCACTACTGTTCGAAGAGCATCCAGCTCCATTCTTTCGCAGCTCAGCTCCAGGTTGCTGCATCGATATCTCCTCAGCTCCCCTTGTTCCTCCACTCTCGCGCAGCCCACAATGACTTTGTTCGGCTTCTGAAGGAAGCTTTTGGTGAGAGGCTAGAGAAGTTGGAGAAGGGCGGTGTAGTGCATAGTTTCACTGGCACAGCTGAGGAGATGCGCGAGTTGATGGACTTGGGTCTATACATTGGTATCAATGGATGCAGCTTCAAGACTGCAGAGAACTGCGTTGTTGTCAAGGAAGTTCACCTCGACCGTCTTATGATTGAGACCGATGGACCATGGTGTGAGGTGCGACCAAGCCACGAGGGCTACAAGTATCTGGTCGAGAAGAAAGAGGCGCCTAATACCGAGAACCAACAGAATGGGACTGCCGCTACCCCTGGATCTGCACAAAAACCGCAAAAGCAGTCGAAGAAGAACCAGAAGAAAGAACCCGAGGTCCCGGAACGATACAAGACTGTCAAGAAGGAGAAGTGGGAAGAGGGAGCGATGGTGAAGGGGCGCAACGAACCTTGCAACATCGAGCGTGTCGCCAAGATCATCGCAGGTATCAAGGGTGTTAGTATCGAGGAAGTTTGTGAAGCTGCATGGAAGAACACAGTGACAGTCTTCGGACTTGAAGAGAGCTGAGAATTGGCTGACCAGTCATGCTGTCATGGGGGTATCAAATAGAGAAGAAAGACATAGACCATGCGCCGTTATAGATCCAACACTTGCTTCACATTCCTGAGCCCTTGTATCCACGTATTCTTCCATGCCTCACAAGTCCTGTTGTTACTCCCTCTTCTCCTGTCATCCACCCCGGCATCCGCTCTCCATCTATGATGCCAGCATCTACAAGTTGCCGTACGCCAGCCCATACATGTGTTCCAGAAAATGTAACTTTGATAGTTGGTGTCCATCGATCTGAAGAGATGGCATCATCGTTGTCTTCTTCTGCTCCAACATTCACCTCTCGAATAACGGCCGTGATCTTGCTCTTTCGTCGATTGTTGCCCCCTGCCGTGGTGTCATCTTCATTCTCTTCTGCATCGCCAATATCTTCACTTGTAGAAGGAAATGGATCCTGGATGACGATGTCAACCTTTTCAACGGCTTTACCATCGGTGACAAAGCCCGAATCGCCGAACCGAGCCTTGGCAACCAATTTCGATCTCTTTGCAACTCGTTCAGATTCAGTGAATGACACTCCCCGCTTGAGACTGAGACTTGAGGACGATGATTCTCGAGATAGTGGTGGAGTTGGAATTACGGTATCCAATGGAGATATCTTTGTGGCCTCATTGGAGTAGATGCTCCAGCCACCTCCTGCGGAGTTTGTGCGTCCAGATCCCTTCTTTTCTAGAAGTGCATCCAAGTTCTTGCTTTGAAGGTTCCCCGATTTGAGAGTGTATCGTTCACGTGGGCGTGAGAGAGCCTTGGGCACCCCATCCACGATTAAGCTATGTAGACTCTTGGACTCTCCTGAGCCAGTGTTGCCTGTAGCCTGCGATTTCGTAATATACAAAGCAGGTGATCCATCGGGAAACGCAATGTACACTGTCCTTGAAGAGTCGAAGTTTGTTGCAGTCCCCTTTGGGTCCCGACTTGAAAGAGCACGGTCCGTGTTGTAGGGTGAGTCTATAACGAAAATGCGCAGTAGTAGAACAGGTATGGCTGTAGGTCGGTGAAAGTGATAATGTGCCTTGACGTCAGGTAGCACATGGGTTTGAAGGTTTTGGAGAAACGTTGATGGATGAAATCGAGGTATTGTCAAACTTTCTTGGTCGACTCTGAGCACCTGGTCCTCGCGGGCATCTTGAGAAGGCTGCTTAAGAGGTAGAATCTGATAGGCTGACCATTTTTGAGATGTTGGGTTCTGTTCGAAATAGGCCATATCGGCCATGGCTAGCTGATACAAAGTCAGGCCAAGTCTCCAATCACCCTCGACGATCCGGCTGACAACGTCTTTCTTGGACCCTTTTTGTTGCTGCATATCGAAGTAAAGTTGTTGTAATTCGTCGACACTTTGACAGGGAGGGTAAAGATCGTCATTTTCTTCATCTTCGTCTTCATCCCTCCTCTCAATATAAGGAATAGAATTCGGTAGACTCTCATCGTCAAGCCAGTCTAGTGCCAGGGAAATAAGAGACTCTCGTGAGAGTCTATTGAGACTCTTGACAACAGCAGGATTAGATGCATCCACTCGTAATGATGACGGAAGCCTGGCTTTTGTTGGGATAGAGTAGCGGGGCATTGTTGTTTGTTTGGTTGTTTGTGTTTACAATGGTAAAGTCACAGAAACCATTTGAGATGTTGAACGAGGCATGCGTTGAGAAAGACTGCAAGGCTTGCCTCTTTGATTAACGTTTAACTGGGTTGGGTTGATTGATTGACCTTTTAGACAGATTAAGTTGATAAACGATGCTTGAACGCTTCAATAAGACGCGATATTCGCTTTGGAGTCGCGTCTCAAACCAATCCAACCGCAGCTGAATGCACGGGCCAGAAACGGCCTCGGGGAGACGTCTTCTAAGCCGATCACGTGGTCTATCACGTGAACATTAACCACTTGTCTTCCTATGACCTGAACTACAGATTTGAGTACCTACTTATTCAAAGCGCAACTGGATATGTGAGCCACCCAATACGCCTGAATAGCTTCAGAGTGCATCTGTCGCTTTTCTTCGGAATAAAATACTCCATTTCATAAGAAGCTGAAACCAACGGCTCGGCTCTAACAATGGGTCGACTCGGACATGATCGTGGGCCGACTCAAAGAAGTAGTTGATTGGTTCAGAGTTTCCCATGTCTCAATTCTTGTCAGAACCAGATAACCGCGGTTCCACTACTAACTTGGTTGGGATCCAGTTAGCCCTGATGGATTTTACCGTGGGAAGTCATCGCTCATCTTGACCTCGATGTAATGGGGTAAAGCATTGACGACACCCGCGGGCCGCGCTGGGTATTGATTTTCCGTGTCTGCTCAGAACTCTCTCTGGATTGGCTTCACACATGCCCCCACGTAGTCGAGTGGCAGGGGCTATGACGTTTCGACAGGATCCTGCAGATCTGTCCGGCAGATTCTTCAAGACGGGGGCTAAGGATTGAAGGAGCAAAGGATCGTGCAGTGTAATACAAGTGGTGCCTCGAAAGGAACGCCTCCTCCGAGGTGTACGGGGGGTAATAAGCCTGCGGTAGGCGTATCTCCAGAGCCTCAATAATATGTGTCATAATTTTCTTCTAGTGACCTGGGGCCGCAGACAAGCGAGCACTTTCTTTTTAGAGATTGAATGAGAAGAATTTCCACAAGAGATCCATTTCATTCCTGGGGCCCCAATTTTGACGGGGAGTTCGGGAAATGTCCGGATCCTGAGACTCGACGTCAGCTCAACTCAAGGAATCGTACCCACCAACAAGAAGCTAAACAAGAGGTTTATGGTTGGATCATGATTGACTTTGCCCACGCGCAAGCAAGGGATGACCTCCACTCGGTTACAGCTTGCAGCCGCAAAAGCGCACGAGGGACCCTTGAGGCTGGATCATATGCAACCCAACAAATAAAGGACGAGAACCTGTCAGCCTGCCCAGGACTATCACACAATGCATGAGCGTGATGAAGGCCGTTAACCATGTATGCAAGTGGGGGCTAGCCCAAAAACCTGTACAGAACAGTACCGTTGTTTTGCTTCTGATCTTTGGAATGCTCAGTCTTGAGCAGACGAAGACATCCTTCCAGTAACTTGAGCTTCCTCTCATTCCGAGGCTCAACTGCCGAATTTTAAAATGAAACGTCCTTTGTGCGTGAAATCCGTTCACCGATTATTCGGCTCAGCGCAAGAACATAGAGTTAGCGAAAACTAAAACAACAGGCTTGTAACGATACGGTTAGTTGGGTTGTTCGAGTGAGCCAAAGAGCCGAACGAACTCCCCGAACCTGTCCGGAATCGCCACCTGCAGAGCAGCAGAATCGTTGCGGTGGCTTGGCTGATAGTATTTCCACGTTCCATGGCGCTCTAATTTTGCTGTTGTGTCGGGTGAAGCTCCCTGTCGGCTGTGACACCAACGCCAAAGACGCACGAGTGGAGCGCCTCTTTGTCCCAGTTCATCCCTTTTGAGGTAAAGGAGAGCAGAGCCAACCCACGCTGGTGTGATAATTTGTGAAATAATCACTCATTAGGATTGAGGGATTGGTGTTTTGGCAAGGAAGCCTCACATTCCGAAGCGGAGAAGGGACCGCAAGGAATAAGGACAACCCACGTTTTCAGATGAAAGCGAGAAAATCTGCAGATGAACGACAGGGGGCGGGGAGTTGAATTTCCACCGTGGCTGATGTTTTGTGCCCAATGGGCAGAGTAAAATTATGTGCGGCTCAGACAAAGAGTATTCCAAAGTGCAGTGCTTCAAGTGATGAGTTGTTCAACAACTCATTGACTTCGATATCCATCCGTATTGATTCCTTGTATTATCTAGAGAAATCCCGTATTGCTTACATTTCCACTAACAGTCTGAACTGCCATCACTTGAGGCAGCCGTCCCCCTGTTATACTTCTTGAGGGCTGGTGTAACTCTCTGGTTGGTGGTTGACGTGGGGGGTGAGAGGGGAAATCCATGACGGCTGGAACCATCATCTGCGTGATTGTTAAGCAAGCCGACGGGTCTGCAGGTAATACTTGCTCGGGGAAGCTTGGTAATCAGATTCTACACTACCTAGACTATGAGCGCGTATCGATCATGAATACCAGTTGGGGGTAATTGAGCTGCAAAAAGGGCAATGAATTGAGATTCTGAATAAAGCTCTACAATAAACCAGACGGCAATAACAAAGAATAGTGTCGCAACCAACATAAATCATGATGAGATGAGTATTGCGACATTCAAAGACTCGGGTGCTATTCGCCGAAGAGACCCATGTTCTAGGTAGGCTCACTTCAACCTCATCGCCAAAAATCCGCTAAACCTCGAGGGGATGCCACCCACTATCCCACGAATCGTCCAGTGACTGCCCTCAGCTCACTACCCACTCCGTAGTGGCTTCGGCGGCAATCGGCCTCAACTCGCAAGTACCTCAGCATCCACTTTGAGAAAACCGACTTGACTGCCTGTTCTTTCTTCCTCCACTTCCTCCCCTCAAGTTCCCCCAGAATCAACCTCGGAATACATTCACTGTTAATTTCGATACTGGATTTCGACGACATCACCACCGACTACGACAGCCATCGACTTGTGATTGTGGCTGTAACTGTCTTTATTGAGTCACCGGGACCTCTGCAAATTTGTCCATACAAAACCCCGCTCATTCTCGCCGAGCCGCTTTCGGAACTGGTACCGAACGAAACGTCGACCATCGATTGAAGGGACGGCGAGGAAATTCATATTGCCATTGGAGAAAATATTTGAGAGAAAGAGATATTGACCCCGATAAATCCACCGAAATGTCAAGCTTCAACGGTCGTCGTGGCCCCAATGTGTCGCAGTATCTTCGCGACCTCAACGCCATCAACCATCAGGAGACCGCCCAGGAGGAGCCTTTCAACATGGAGGAGGATCTCGCTCTCTTCACCAACACTCGGTTCTTCGACTTTGAGACTGGCCAGAACACCGACTATCAGGCTCAACCTCTGAAGGTTGATATTGAGGCTCCTCAAAGCACCTCGCCTTCTGATGGAATGACCCCGGCTCCCTCAGTTGTTGGTGATATCAACCCCAGCAGCTTTGATTTCATTCAGGGTGAGTTTTGCTATTTCTGCAGTATGACATTTGTTTCCCTACAGCCGCGCCAGGTTGAAAAGAACAGTTGGAAGCATGGAAAATGAGACAAAGATCGAGTCAAGACAGGAGCATTGGTTTCGTCACAAGGCAAGAGATTTGGCTCATAAATTTCTACGTGCAAAGATGTTACGAATGAACTGATATCTGTCTTGCTTCATTTTTATTGCCGCTCATGGTTTTCCCTCCTCTCCTCCAGACGTATGGCCAATGTCCAAGCGGATAGTCAAAATCCTGGCCTCATACACTCTGACCCTGAAATCGGCAATGAACAGCGTCTCTATTGCTTTACTGGCCATTTACCTCACTACCCCCACCTTCCGTTGAGAGCCCTGCTCCCGATGTGCATCACGCCCTTCTGTCATTGGGGATAAGTTGTCCCCCGATGCAAGTCTGCTTGAGTGTGGCCCGCCTAGGATCCCCAGCTCGATATCAGTGGCTGGAGGACGGTGGTGTCTATGGTGCAATATCTCGTGATTTGCCGGTACTGATCACGACATCGAGCTACATCCCTGCACCTCACAACCACTTCCCAAGTTGGGAAAGCCTGCTTCCCCAGGCCTCAAGGGCCTATGCAAGACTATCTGTTACTCTTCAACTCTCAACGTCTACTATCTTCTTTCTCGTCTTCGTCATGATACTTGACTCTTCTCGACATCAACTGACCGCATTATGATGGCAGGCGATTTTAGCTTCCCCGACTTTACCAGCACCTACCCGTCTACTCCTTTGAACGGCTTCGCGGATGGTGCTCAGAACTTCCCATCTATGCAGCCTAACGCCCCTGCGGGCTACCAGCCCGTCCAGCAACAGCAACAAGGCCCCCATTACGGTCAGCAAGCTACTCCTCAGCCTTCAACCGAGAAGCGCGGCTCTGAGAGTGGCCCTGGTGCCGGTCGCGGAAGCCTCAACTTTGAGGAAGCCTCCCGCCATGCTGCCGAGGAGGACAAGCGAAGACGCAACACCGCTGCTAGTGCCCGCTTCCGCATCAAGAAGAAGCAGCGTGAACAAGCCCTTGAGAAGTCCGCCAAGGAGATGTCCGAGAAGGTCTCCGTCCTGGAGAGCAAAGTCCAACAGCTCGAGATGGAGAACAAGTGGCTCAAGAACCTCCTTGTTGAAAAGAACGAAGGCAATGACGAGATTGTCACATTATGGAAGGAGTTTGCCGCGTCCAAGTCTACCGACAAGTCCGAGTCAAAAGCTAAGTCCTCCGTCAAGGAGGAGACGAGGTGATCCGACGTACAGCGTTGGTGAAGACAATGCGGTGACGAAGACGGGCGGCGTTCTGGCTCGGAGCATTTGGGGGAGGCAATGTGGCGTTTAATTCTGATCTTTTCAACAATGTCTGGGATACATGGTGCATGATGATGGGGCACTGAGGCTAGCCATCAAGGCTGCCTGGTATGGTGCACAACCTAAAATATCGCGAGGTTTCGTGAGGTGATGTTCAGTGGATGACGATATGATGGATATACATGGTTGTTTGAAGGCAACTGATAGAAGCCAGTCCCTGGGTTCGGATGACAGGACATACTGGGAGGACCTTTTTTGTTTTGCAATGATATCAACGGGTATACGATACATCGTTTCCGTAATCAGTTTCTTAAGGTTAAACATGTTCAAAATGTCTATTCTGTGTCTGTGAGATAAGCCGTAATGTCATCCATTGCATCTAATTTTCAGTACCGTCATCACATTATCCGAACATCCCAGAGCCTCCGTCATTCCTCATAGCGTTAAATCACCCTCATTTATCGGCATTGGTGTCTGACTTTTGCTCCTCCTCCGCTTTCTTAGCCCTGAGAACATCCATCCTCTCCTTGTTCCTCTTTCCCAACAATCTCAACGTTTGCGCTCTCTCATGCTCTGTCATACCCGCCCAGTTTCCAATCCTACCCATAGTTCCATCTGTGTTTACAACGAGCGGGCCCATAGCGTCGAGCTTAACAGACTCGCCCACACGAAGAGACGTCACGCCATCGCCCTGGTCTACGGCGGCGTGTCCTGGGGCTGGAAGAGGAAGTGGTGTCTTGTTGGTGTCCTTGGCCTCGCTGGACCCTGCCTGAGCTTGATGATCGTTGCTGGACATTGTACTAGAGAACCGAGGTGCAAATGTAGTGTTGTATAGACGAGTGACTGTAAGGCGTGGGAGCCGCTTGAGCATAATGTGTCGAGTGATTATGGCTTCACTCGTTGAGTGAGAGTGCTTTATGAGTGTAATGAAGCACGGAAGGCTCACTATATGATGCGTCTTGTTTGAATGGACAGACTTTCTGAGTCTGAATGATTCTGGGGTTTTCTACTGATGGATTATTATACTGAGAAGTTGAAGGTCGACCTGAGTGTCATGGAATTCAGTTAGGAGGATGATAGAAAAAAATGGAAGCCGATAGAGACGGCCAGCCACTAAGAATCCCTGCCAATTCTAGAACTAATAAGTAGCCGCTCCATTGTCTTCCATATTCCAGCACTCAAACAGCCAGAATGGATCGAGATTCACGACATAATTATCATAAGATATATGAAAATATTTTATCATAGTAGTTTGTCTAGGTAGGAGAAGCATGGCAGTTGTTCATATTGGTCAACTACCAGTACACTGCAAACTGCACAGTTGTAATGGGGGGCTCGACATCACATCAAGAATTATCCACAGCGGCTATCGTCTTTTCGGCCATTTTTGCTTGTTTAACAAAGAGATCGGGACTTTTGAGCGAGATGTACGGGTAGATCTACGCCTCGGTGCAATGTCGCCATCACCTTTACTTCTGATAGGACCATCAACTTCGAAAGGCTAATCCAGGGTCTCATCTGAGCGGGAGCAGGGGCGATGGCGATATGAGCTGGATGAGGGGACTTGAGTGCGGAATAAGGCGTGATAGATGCATCTGCATAGATGCGGCGGTCTAGAGTTCGTGTGTGTCGTCCTGGTGCTCAACGTGGGGTAACTTGCCAAAAGGGTGTGACCGATAGAGAGTATTTAGTGATACCATGATCAAGTGACAGAAGACTAATTGTGGTTTTCAAGTAATATCAAAGAACCTGAGACGAGGACGAATCATTAGGAAAATAACGATGGATACAACTGTCTGAGACGATATAGCAGGCCCTTTCATCTATGACAGGATGATCTCTTTCAATACTAATTCTCGTGTAACCTCAACTTGACTTATTGTTAAACTCCATGCATTCGTCATGCATCACAGTTGTGACAACATATTTGCTGTCTCTGTGAGATAATACTCTGAGGTGTCTCAAAATTGTCAAAGCGCAAAGCTACTCAACAACCCGGCCCAGGCAATCAAACAACACACAACTCATGTGGTTGAGCCAAACTTTCAAGCAAGCATAGGTCTTGGTTGTTTTAGGAGACGGCCTAGTTGAGCTTTCGGTGCCTGCAGCGCGTTAGCTCTATAAACCAATACGATGAGATATTAGTTGAACTAGAACTCACTTCTGAACAACACGTTCAATGGCGTCCATTCCCATCTTGAGAACATCCATGCGGGGACCGTAAGAAAGTCGCACGAAGTGATGGCAAGGGGAGTCGAAAAGATCACGACGGCGCGAAGGGTTAAGGTCGAAGAAGATGCCAGGCACAACGATGACCTTCTCAGCGAGGCAGGCCTGGAAAAAGTTGAGACCATCAGAAATGGACTCAGGGAGACCCTCGAGATTAAGCCAACTGGGAATAGTTAGCTCGATGGATAAAGTCTGTGGTTTTGTTTGATGACTTACAGATAGAAAGTCGAGTCAGGCACGTATTTGATAACGAAGCCCATCTCACGGAGACGACGGACGACGAAGTCACGCTTGTCCTGATAAACAATTAGCCACTCATGTCTAAATTACCTTAAACCATAAGGCCTACTCTGAAGTGCGACTGAAGGTGAATCATCTCATTCTTGACCAGGCTGGGCTCAAGCATGGGGATAGCGGCTTCCTGGAAAGGATGGGAGGCACCGCCATCCAAATAAGAACCGCACGAACCGATACTAATCCCCAGTTAGCCTCGTCTAGCTTAATTGAATAAAATATATGAAGATGTTAAAATCTTCGAGAAGGGGACGTACGCATCAATGTATTCTACAATGGTGAATTAGTCCGACTTCCTCAACGTCTATTAATCGGCATGTGCTTACCCTTTGGTCCCAGGATCCAGGCAATCCTCCAACCTGGTAAACGAAAGCGTTTGGTGAGGCCGTCCATGATGAGGACGTCGTCCTCGTTGACGTCCTCTACGTTACTCGCAGCTGATATCGTCTCCCCATCTTGGCCGGCGTAGAAATATCCACTGTAGAACTCGTCGGAGATGAATGTAGCTGTGAAGATATTAGGACCATGGACGGTTAACAGATTCGGGGTTCAGCAACCAGGGAGGATGGGACGACTAGGGTGGGCGCACGAACCTCTCTCACGACAAATGTCCTGGATCTCAGCGAGCTCTGGGTTTTGAACAACCCGTCCAGTTGGGTTACGAGGGTTAGATGTCAGAATAACCGAGGTACCACGTGCAATTTCTTCAGCAATCTTGTCAGGGTGAATATGATAGCCGTCTTCCTCAGACAGAGGAACAGGGATAGCAGCAAACTGTAGATTCATATCAGCTCTATGTCCCCTCATGTTTAACTAAACTCACGTTCTTGAACAAACTCAGCATTTCGTTGTAGGCCGTGTAGTCGGGCAAGAAGAAAGACAGGTATGAGTTGCCGAGAACGGCGGCGATACGGATGAGACCCGCGCGGCCACCAGGGACGATAGCAACGTTTTCCCAAGTGTACTGACTCTCCTTTCCCTGACGATGTTCCTCGTTGTACAGTTTAGCAACGGCCTCTCTCAGGGGCTTGATACCAGCGGTAGGACCGTACTCTCGGCCAGCCATAGAGATGTCAATGGTTTCGGGTCTGGGGAAGCAGCCCTCGATATCGTCCTCAACTTCAGGGGCACCCTGGCCAAGGTTGGCCCATGCCTCAGGGTTCTCGAGATAGCCATACTCGGAAGCTCGCTCTGTACACCAGATAACACCGGTCGATGATCGGCTGGCATCGAGACCAGCGTGGGGCAAATGACCCTCATGGGCACTTCGGAACTGGCGATGAACCTTGGATTGGAATTCTAACAAGATATTGAATTAGTATGATACGATTGGTTACTGTTATTTTAATAATATCTCTATCACGCTGGGGGTTGAGTTATGACGTTATGGGGCAGAGCTGTTGCTGCAGCCAAGCTCCTATGTAGCTCATGTAAGGCGGGTTTGGAGGGGTTAAGTTTATGGAGGGGCAAAACGGCAGGGATTGTGAGGGACAGAGAGGGGAAAGTAACGCGCCAGTGGCGTCGGTAGTGAT
>JABFFB010000735.1:0-12470 GCA_013623555.1 Fusarium nisikadoi | reverse complement strand
ATATTAAAATAAAAGATTATTTTTATGGCCTTCCCTAACTGCTATTAATATTAATATATTAATAAGTTCTTAATCCAGCTGGCTAACCTTCCCCGACGAGAAAAGGTTGATCTAACTGAGAAGGTTTCATAGTGACACATATGTCGGTGCAATTGGGGAAGAAGGTTTGGGGCAAAGTGAATGGTGGCAGTATTGAGTTTATGAGTTAGCCCTAGGGTTCGATAATTCACTTCATTTTCACAATGGATCAATTACTTTAACTATCTCTTCCACTACAGCAATGCATTATCTTCACCTTCTGGCCCTTTGCGGTATGAACGAACCCACCAACTCTGCAGACCCATCTCTAACTACCTGCAGGCTTTCCATCGGTTTTGGCTGCCCCTTCAAATCCTCACATCAAAGCCGACATACGTGCTGATACCAACCGCGACGGACGAGTCGATCTCGACGGTTTCTCGGACACGATTGGCAAGACACGATGGATTGAAGAGTCTGGTGCCATTTTCCTCCCCAACATCGGCGATACAGATCAACGATGCTCTCACGAAATAGCTCTCAGTAGTCAGGCTCTGACAAACAGGGACCTCGACGATTGCAATGATGCTTCCGACAACACCCAGAGAGCCCCCCAATATCTCGCACCTATCAGGACCGTCCCCATCAAAACCATACCCGAAAACGCAAACGGTACTGTCACAGTTCCCAATGCGACTCAGCGAAGGTTGGTTCGTATTTTCCAGAAGAAGGGCAAGAACTGGGTTTACATCAACAACGACCATATCTTCTCTCAGCAGGAGCTGAAGGCTGGTCTTGACCTTGGCATTGATGCTCGTGATACCAGACGTCCCGAGGTTTGGGATGGACGTGTCATTGTCCGCTTCACCGTTCAAGTCGGAGATACCAAATCAAGTGACACAGTCATGCTACGTGTCGCACCCGTGCTCACGCATCATCATCTTCAAAATGTCGAACAAATCCTTGCCGTCCAAGGCGACGTGATTGACACCCCTTATCTTGTCGACTTCACCGACAATCTCGACTCAATTGCCAAAGCTGCTGGCTTGAAAAAAGACCTGTTCCTCTTCAAGGCCAGAGGTGAGAGATGGGTTCAAGACTTTGTTGAGCCAGGGTATGCAAGCATGCCTGGCCCGAATGGAACAGTAGCTATCCGGATCATGATTCGGTGTCCCGGCGATGAGCGACGCGGTGGTCGACAACTCTTTGAACATTACCGAAAGTCTGGAGTTGGTGCAGTGCAGCTTGTCGGTGTGAATAAATCTGATGTCGACGCCGGTGGCAACGTCGAAACTATTCCTCCCTACACTTTCAGTGGCAAGAGTTGGCCAGCTGGTCGTCTCATCCATGGATGGCATCGTGGCGAAATTCATCACGTTCTTTCTTACCTTGAGGCTCAGGAGTCACAGAAGCCCCTTCTGCTCGATACAGACTGGCTAAGTGTCGGTCATGTCGATGAATTCCTCCAGTTCATTCCCGCTAAGAATAGGCGGGGTTGGGTTGCAGTCATCAGTGATCCTCGTTTAGCTATCAAGCTTCTTCAAGAGACGCAAAACGCCAGGCTTGGATCGCTCCCAGCTTTTTCACGTGCTGGCTATGATATACCTACCATCACCCACTTATTAGACAATAAAGAGTTTTTGACGCTGAACGAAGAGTGCGCTGAGCGAATCGACCGCAACATCGAGATTCTCAGGTGGGAAGTTGGACTTGCTGATGAGGACATCATTCGCATCCCAGCTTTGTTCAATGGAGACCACGTCATTGGAGTTGATGGTCTTGAATTCCAAGCCGCGGCATTCTATCCCGCCGTGATAAACAACCTCGTTCTTACTGGTTACAACACTTGCGTTGCACCTAACCCATGGGGTCCAGTTGTCGAGGGGAAGGACATCCTTGCTGAGAATGTCACCAACGCGTATGCCGAGGTTGGAATGAAGATCAAGTTTATCGATGATTGGGACAGTCATTATGTGCATCTAGGAGGGGTTCACTGTGGCACTAACTCAATTCGAGATATGTCTGCACCGTGGTGGTGATCATTATCCCTCACATGATAGGCTAGACCTTTTGTAATCCGCCTTTGTTGACAATAGTGTTTTATTAGTATACAATAATTGTTTGTCCTTCATTGCTCCTGGGCCTCGAGCAATTCTACACTCTTGTGGTCCATAATCGCCGCGCAGTGACGTTCCACCATGGCATCGACGATTTCGCGGCTCTGCATCAGCGGCCCAGCAAGGGCCCATGCAAATCCGTGAAAGGTTTGTCGTCGGTACTCTTCCCAAACATCCTCAATCCCGAGTTCTAGGCCCCCCGCGTGGTTCAGGGCGCTGAGGAAAGATTGCAAGAGGTCTTTCTCATGAGCGCGGCGATCCTGAATTGACAGTGAGCCGCCGATGAAGTAAGCAACGTCGTGCAAGGCTGCTGCAGTGTGAATGACCTGCCAGTCAAGGAAGCCAGGTTCTCCTGCGGGTGATACAAATGTATTTCCAATATGTGCATCACCATGAACGGTGCACTTCATCTTGGAGTCTGATGCCCAAAGAGCCTTGAATGTCGCTATCATTCGCTCTCGATCCTCCATAAACTTAGGGACTGGTGGTCTCACATCTGGAGCAAATCGCTTTTCCCATTCTTCTGGTGCTAACAACCGCTTGATTGCATCTCTGATTGAAACAGTTGCGCTCACAGAAGAGATTTCCTCAGCTGTATCTCCCCAGGTGCTTACATGGAGGGTAGCTAGCTGCTCGATACTGATCCGCACCCTCTCAACCGGCCATGTCTCAAGTGGGTTACCAAACGTGTAGCCCCGAGCTTCGAGGTCGGCCATTACAACGATGCCCTGCCCATTAACGGTATCTGTGCCAGCATGCAATACCGGTGGAAGAGGGATCTTGAGCTTTGGGGCAAGAGAGTAGTAGAACTCAGCTTCAAGTCGGTAAAGGGCATATAGGAAAGGTAAATACTCTCGAACGTCGGGGTTGAATCCGCCTTTGACGCAAACATCACTGGCGCCGTCGTCGGTATCATTCACGAATGATAATTTGATTGAGATTTTGGACGCCGTTCCATGGGTCGTCTCGATGACTTCAGCGTTTTCGACATGCTTATGGAGAATCTTGGTGAACCACTGTTTCGTGAGCTCATCGACCGTCAGCGGCAACGGCTCACTCGATCGTATAATACCGTTCACTTTGTCTTCACTAGAAGCCATGATTGTTGTGATTCGGAATCTAAACAAGACCATGCTCAGGTGATTCACGAGCGGGGTTGCTTATCTGTCTGGGAGCATAAGCATTGCAAAAGTTCTTGGACATGGTTGGCGAGCAGTGCATATGCAATGGGCCAGGATTACATTTGGTAGCGCCCTGCTGATTTTTGAGGAGATTGGATCACCCGATAAATGTAAGATGCAAGGGTTGGCCATTCTCAAGAGTTACTAACTGTTTAGTGATACCTTGTTGATAACTATGTGACGACGAGAGGGTCTGTGATGTGCATGATGATATTTCTAATTTCCTGGCCCTGAACGTGAGCTCTTATCAGTCTTGATCAATATGCATGAGTATTCATAACGAATGTTCGATCCCAAAGCGACATCCAATCAAGTTCACGGTCGATTTAAACATGACAAGGAACAGATAGCGTAAACTGGCCGTATTAGTGATCCACGGCAGCTTATCCCGGAAACCATCGGCGAATGAGTCACTGGGGAACGACAAATGGGGAAGCTTGTCGGGTGCGGGGAAAATGACTGCCCTAATGTAGTCTGATGAGTAAAGTCGCAGTGAATCTGAAGCTCCAACACCATTTATAACCAGCGCTATCTCGTGCCCAGCCTCGCGTCGTTTCTTCCTATAAACTACATAAAGGCATCAAAAGAATACCAGGCCATTGCCCCTCCACAAATCTCACCATGACACCAACAATTGAGGAACTGCTAAAAGATTATGATGACAGCGCCCCCATCGATAGAATTGCGCACCGCAAATATAAACATCCTATCGCCATCGTTGAACCAGACCCAACATGGCCTGAGCTGTTCACTCGGGCAAAAGCACGCATCGAGTCTGCCCTCGGCGACACAGCAATCTCAATCAACCACGTCGGCTCAACCAGCGTTCCAGGCCTTCCTGCCAAAGCCGTCATCGACATTGACCTGACTGTCAAGGACCTCGACAACGAAGCATCCTACGTGCAAGCTCTTGAAGACGTCGGCTTCCATTTTCTCGTGAGAGAGCCGGGATGGCACGGACATCGCTTCTTTTGCGATTACGAGCCTGTGCCGACGAATTTGCATGTCTGGGGCCCAGGATGCCCAGAGGTGGTGAGACATAAGATATTTGCGGATTGGCTCAGGAAGAATGAGGATGATAGGAAGAAATATGAGGATATTAAGAGGCAGGCTGCCAAGGCGAGTGTCGAGAATGGGGAGGATGTTATGGCGTATAATTATAGAAAGCAGGATGTCATCCGTGAGATTCTGCGCAGGGCTTTCAAGGATATGGGATACCTGTAGAGCATGCATTGGCGTTGCTCTGGGACAGAAAACAATAGAACACTAGGCGAGGTCAAAAGGGCTGCGAGAGAAGCAGTGGTGGTCATTCAGATCAGCGCCTTGAAACAATCCAAGAGATTGGTGCTCCCACTTCACAAGCTTCTAATCATTACACATAATTATTCCTAAAGCTCGTATTTCCTCAAGTTCAACTCTGGTAGAAGCAGACTGTCGGATCTTGCCGTGCAGTTCTCGTGATACCTTCCAATTCGAGCCTAGGTTTCAGCTAGCCTCAGCTTGGTCCACGACTCTAAGAGGCCATGTCCGACTTGCAGCCTGAATAGCTTAACCTGAAAATTTACATTTTTTGCTAGACGCTTCTCCTACATCTAGCAAATTCCCGGGTCGTCTTTCTATCCTCCGCCGCATTCATTTTCGTAAAGTCGTTCACAATGTCTCATGCACCAATGCAAGCCTGCCCATGTCACGACCCGGCGGACGATCCCGCAGACATCACAACTTTGCACCAAGCAGCTTTTCACCAAAACAACCAACGGCTAGAAGAGCTCTTACAAAACGGTGCTGACGTATCAACTACGCAAACGGTTCGCGACTTCACGCCGCTTCACTATGCCGTTCAATTCGGCGATGGGAAAGCCGTGCAGCTGCTACTTGACGCTGGGTCCAATGTCTCCGCAGCAAGCTACGACGGTGTCACTCCGTTGCACAACACGTCTGCTGGTGGCGATGTGAAAATCACCGAAATTCTCGTCAAGGCGGGAGCGAATGTTGATAGCCGCAATATCGATGAAGAAACGCCTCTCCATGTCGTGTCATTATTTGGAGAGACACAAATCGCAAAGCTCCTCATAGACGCTGGGGCGGATATCTCGGCAAAGGATTGCTATGGAAACACTGCTTTGCATATAGCTGCATCGCATGAGCATATCGGGATTGTTAAAAGTCTTCTTGCCGCTGGCGCTGATGTTAACGCCGTGAACAACAATGGGGATCCAGTGCTGCATCATGCAATCAGCGACGGACCAGAAAGCGTCAAACTCCTCATCGATCATGGAGCAAATATCCATCTCAAAAGCGAAGGCGGTGATACACTTCTGCATCGCGCTGCGCAGAGTTCACCTGAACTAGTGCGAGACTTGGTCAAAGCCGGAATTGACCTTGAAGCCACCAACGACGAAGGAGCAACAGCTCTCCATTGTGCTGCAGCATGGGGAGACACTGAATCAATGCAGATTCTGATCGCGAGCGGAGCAAATGTTAACGCGGCCAACAAGGATGGCGAGACGGTTCTGCATATTGTGGCGGGGAACCCTTCTCTCAGAGACGGGTGTGATTCGGGTACGAAGGCAAAGATTTTGATCGATGCAGGAGCAGATATTCATGCGAAAGCAAAGTCTGGAAAGACACCTTTAGATTGTGCGCTCGATTGTGAGGGCGAGGCTGTTGAGAAGGTACTGCGCGAGAGGGGGGCGGCGTAAGAAGGAGACAGTTCAGACCAACCAGTTCTCACCAGTTCCCCAGGTCTGTGTCATTTAAGCAAAATGAGTATCTGAATATGCTCTTACTTGATCAAATCATTCTCATTAAAGTGTTCAGTCTCAAGTCTCTAGACATCGCTTCTTATATCTCATGTCCGATCCACAAGAGCCCAAGTATGATCAGCAATCTTCCTTCTCTCCTCCTCACTCCAGTCTTTCTTCCCTCCAATCACCTTTCCGTGATTATCGATACAAGCCCAAGACATATCCTTCGATTGCAGCTCATCCGCAGCTTTGTACAGTCCATCAAGCTGTCTCTCAGCGCACTGCTCAGGTTGCAGACCGACCAATCTCGAAGCAACCTTTGACACAGCTCGGAAATACCAAGCTGAGTTCTTCGGTGTCGCTGTGTTTACAACTCCAGGATAACCGTGCGCGAAGAACTGTTTGGTATCTTGGCTTTGAAGAGCGTGATACTGTATCATCGCGTCATTCATGCAGATGCAGTGGTTTGCTGCGTGAGCGAGACTGAAGGCTTCCTTGAGGTCGAGATCATCCCAGTTCAGCTTCTCAGGACTACCGTTGAGTCCATCCAGAACCAAAAGAACTTTTGCATTCTGGCTGAGAATGGGGCTGAGCTCTCTGATCAAGAGCTGACGACCGTAGTAGTGCAACGCCATCTTCCTGTCAATCCCTTCAGGTGTTTCCGTCCGTCCAGCGAAGGTCATAATTCCCTGCGTCATCACGAGAAGATCAAGAGGACTGTTCTGCCTATTACTTCGAAACTCTTGCGCAAACTCTTTCAAAGCATGCATCGATGTTGCGTCAACGGAGCGAAAGGAGACTTTCTCAGCTGGCATGACCTGTGGCTTTGTCCGGCCGACGATAGTGATTGATGAGAACTGGTAATTGGAAGATGTTGCCAGGCGATTTGCTATCGCGTAGCCGATGCCGCTGGTACCGCCTACTACCAGAGCGTTGGAGCCGGATATGACTTTGTTCATGATGAAGATGAGATGAAGAGACGCTCTGTCGGACACAAGTGCGGGGAACAGAGAGCAGTATGTGATATTATATGGTATGACAGACCAGTCAAAACTGCCAGAAACGAGCAAATGAGCATTATTTATACAAAAAGGGTGTGATTAATGATAAGAGTTGATACTGTGCCGCTTTCATGCGCGCTGCTCACTAGTGCTTATGCTGTCGCATAATCGTCTGCAAAAGGACATTTCCCATGCCTGTCTCACATTACATATTATCCCGAGTCCGAGTCCGAAAATAATCAGAGGAGTCCGTCTACATCCCACGGACTCGCAGACTACTTCTTCAATGAAAGTATAATATCTTCCATATGACCGAACGCGAACTCATCCATCACCTCCCTCCATATTCTATCCTGAACACTCTTGCCCTCTTCGGTGTAGTAGTATGAGCCGAACCTCAAATCTGTTAGCAAGTGTAAAAAAATACGTTGCCTAAGTACTTACGGGTAGACCTTCCAGTCCATCATATACGACCCATGGGATTCCCCTCCCTTGACTATCGCTGCATCAACGTAGGTTGAGGCGGCTTGTTCCTGCGTACGGCCGACCAATCTAGTTGCCACGGCCATAACGATTCTCATGAGCCAAGAGCTTTTGTCCATCAACCCAGTACCCCCGGTCATGCCTGGGTCAACAAGGTTGATGACAACATCGCTTGGGTCAACGTGTTGAGATAATCTGTCTATGAAGAGATGACCGAGGAACTTGGACTTGGCATAATGACCCATTCCATCAAAGTTGGCTTTTAAATCGAGAGCAGATATGATATGGTCCGATTTGGCTTCGGGCACTTCGCAGTGCAAGGCGGTTCCCGAACTGACGATAGTGAGGTGACCTGGCTTCGGAGATGGAGCCCTACTCTTGAGTACAGGCAAGAGAATAACGGATAGGTACATGGTAGAGAGGAAGTTGACCTGCATCGTCTCTTCATGACCCGTTGTCTTATTCAGATGAAAGGTTACATCGCCCATGCCAGCGTTGAGAATGACAAAGTCTATCCTCTGCAGAGTCTCGCAGCGCTTTGCAAAATCTTCAATCGAGCTGTAAGACCCCATGTCAAGCCTCCAAGCATCAATCTTGGGACTTGTTGACGTAGATGTTCGACGAAGCTGCTCAACGGCAGCTTTGCCCTTTTCTTCAGATCTCACCGCGATGATGAGACGGCTCAAGTTATGCTGGAGGAGAAGTTTGGCACATGCAAAGCCGATTCCATTGTTTGCCCCGGTGATGATCGCTGTTTGGCCTGAGAGGTCGAGATCCTTGGGGGGCAATTGTGGTTTGGTGCAGAGTTGGGATTGGATGAAGAGTTGGCCGGCGGATAGGGTAAGTGCAGGCATTTGAGAGGATGCACTTTGGAAGGGAGATACGTTCTTAGCCATACTGAAGTGGTAATAGATGTATTTAGTAGACTGGGATAGTTCAAGTTATTGAAAACTGTGGTGAGCATTTGCCATATTGGGGAAACAAGTCCTTTATATATGGCTCTGGGTGTATGTATGTAAGATCATCTTAGACAACTCCATGTTCCGAAATTAATGATCGACATATGCTCTATCCGAATTTGGGAAACAATATGGTCATATCAAGCAAAAAAGGGGCTTTCTATCTCTAACATTAGACTGTTCTGTTGGCAGTGCTTCTTATATTCCTCCGCGGTTTTCGGATTGACCGTGACAAAAAACCACATTGATGTCTCAAAGCGGCTAGTACACTTGATGAGATCTGCGCTAGCCCGGAGCATTCTAAAATCCGAACCAATGCTACTCTTATGATAAACGCTTAGTCTAGCCTAATTAAGGCATCAATCTGGTCAAGCTGCGGAGTTTGGCTGATTACCAGTAATTTCAGCCAGGGTCCATGACAGGGGATCGAGGCTGAGCAGATACGACATTTGGACCAGATTGAAGCCCTTTTTCGGGTTGGTAAGCATCACTCAATCATCGTCCGTAAAGATCTGACCCAATGCCAACCACTGAGTTTACGTTTCTGACTGTTGATGGCCATGGGCGTCCGCTCGAACCCGGTAGTCGAGCCTCAATTCGGAGTCGGTGCATGAAGGGCGTCAATGTACGCCAGGACTCGCGCCGATCGAGAAGAAAGGCTCGTAAGGCATCAGAGACACTCGCCGCAACGAAAGTTCTCGGACAGGGCAGCGAATCCCCAGATATTACGTCTCCTTGTCAATTGACAAGTTGCGGACCCCTCTCAAAGTCACTCCAGGCCCGAACTGATGAACTTGGCTTTGACTCATCTCGCTTGCCATCTGCTGCATGGCGATTAGGTATGTATCGTAGGTCCGCATCGGAAAGTAGGATGTCAGTACTAACCGTAGGTTCTAGTCGTCAAGTTCAACGCCCTGCTCGACGCGGCATATCCTCTTGAGACATATCTCGAAAACATAGACGTCCAAGAACACGGAATGATCGACCACTTGACAATGTTGAACGACAATAAGACTCTACTAGAGTCCATGTTTCTGGCTACATATGCCGTGGATGATTCATGTTCCGGCACCCAGTTATCACCTCGATCGCAGCGGATACTCTGCACCATCCTCTCGTCTTTGAACAGCAGCCTTCGCAGTGCTTCAGGGCAAAAATCCTACTCCACCATATTTATTGTATTGATCCTTCTCTTTGCAGCTGAGTTGTTTCGAGATTTTGATGCTGTTTCAACGCACCTTGATGGATTGAGGAGGCTGTTGGAATTGCGAGAGACAAAGCCGGTGCCCTTGGACTCTAAACTATTGTTCAAGATCCAGCAGGTCGATCTTAGAATGTCGTTGGCGACAGGTCGGCCATTGTCCTTTCCCTTTAACTATTCATACGGTCAACAACCTGACAGCGTCGTTAGCCCGTCAAGTATTCTGCCCTGGTTGATGGTTCATCCCGCATTGATGAGTTGCTATCAGATATTGCAAGCTTTGTCAAATCATGCGAACCAATATCAACCCTCAAAGTCGAAAGGGATTCTCAATTGGTTGGACTTCCAGTCTCAGGTTAGCACGAGTCAAACCATGTTGGTCGCTCTGGGAAACGGTCATCTCCCTGTTGTGTCCGAAGCCCTGCGACTTGGCATGCTTGCCTTTTTGTCTACACTTTCACGTAGCCCGGCACGGAAATCTCACCTACCAATCTTTGCCTCACAGCTTGAGGAGTGCTATTTGGCGATAGAACAAGAACGAGATTGCTACATGCCATTGCTTCTTTGGCTGATGTTGATGGGGTACATCTCTACTATCGAAACGTCGAGCTCGATATCATCGTCAGTATGGAGATCTTCTGTTGAATCAGACCTCGCTTGGGAAGCTGTGCAAAAAACGGTTAGTAAATTGCCATGGATTGGGATGATACACGACGAGCCCGGAGAACGAAACTATAGATATCTACAAGCTCGAAGCAACGATATGGGGTATCGGTCTTGAAAAATGCAAGTTTAATAAGGAGATTAAAGTGGTTGTTGGTCATATTCTATGTCGTTGCTCGTCCGATGACGATACGATGGGGGAAAAAAGACCTGGCAGATCGGTATTGGATCATCTTCTCATACAGGCAAGATGTTTGGGATAGCCAGGACGTCTTAACAAAATCCCACCACATCAGGGCTCGGCTAGCTTGGGGTTGCATACGTCGGCGCTGGGGTGAAGTAATTGCTTAGTAGAAATATAACTAAATATTGATCAAAGCTTTCACAGGTTTGAACTAAAGTGCCAAATGTGTTTATTTCTACCTTTAGTATCGAGCGTCTAAGAACCACTGATTTGCTTATATCTGGCCTAACTGCCGCAGACCTTGGTGGCTAACTTGGCCTCAGGGTCTGAAGAATTTGCTTCAGGCCCATGGCATAGAAAAGGATTAGGAAACCACGGCGAGTTTATGGTACTTAAATTCTAGTAATAAGAAAACATAGCAACTGTCTTTATATTTCATACTAAATAAACCTTCATGTTTCATTCATTTGTTTGGCGGTGGGACACCCCAGGTTTATGTGATAATAATGTACTTCTGCTAAATGATGCCAAGTTCGCTGTTACTCTTGCCTAATCACTAGCAGTGCTGTCTTTCGAGATCGTATTATGCGTTGAAATGGGTGAGATAGGATTTCGGGGAGGTGGAGGAGTGCCATCGTGTGCCTGAAGATTCTTACAGTATGTGTCAATTGACTTCTGTTGAGCCGCTGATGGAGCGAGGGCAAAGTTCTGCAACTGCTGAGGATGTAATTCGTTTGGGTTGATGCCATTGTCTGTAAGCATTTGTTTTGCCTCGTCAACGCGTCTTTGCTTGACGTCAGTTACGTCAACGCCTGGCTTAGGCCCATTCACTGAGACTCTTGTCTGTTCTGTTCTCCTGGCCCTGAGTCTGTTTCTTTTGGAGATTTGTAAGTATATATGAATCCAGAATATATCTAGCCAGGGTTACACTTACGATAGCTGACCATTGTATTGGCTTCCCACTCCAATTCTGTCCCTTAAAGACCTCGAGACTGATGCAGTGATTTTCCGTTGGGGTTGTAGGTCTTCATGTTCCGAAGGGGGCAGTCTTCGCTTTAAGGAAACCTTAGCAACGCGGTCGAGCTCACCACTCATTGGGTCAGTACTCTGCAGAGTCTGTCATCAAACTCCTTGGTGTTAGTCTCCAGAGTCGCTTGCTTGAACGAGTCTGATGAATGAGGATAGAGCTTTGGAAGTCAGATTTAGCTTTTGATACGCTTCGATGATCTGATAGCAAGAACGCTTCTTTTAGCCTGGAACTAAATCCCTCATTAGTTTTTGCACAACCCCGCACAAACATGCACCACTTATTCAATGCAGCGAAATGTTATGTCGGTATAACATATATAGCTGTACCCCCAAGGCTACTAATCTTGACCCACTTCGAGTCTTTCAAGGTAGGTGTTAGATTTATATATTACTCATATGATAGCTCCGAACTAATCCGAGTATTGCAATTCGGTTCGCTTCGTCCAGCTATTAGCTATACTGTAATTTTATTATACTTTTTCATTCTTGGGGCAATGTATTTATCCAAGTAAAGCCCTTATCCGAGCTGCATTGCTTACGCTCGGCTACTACGATACAGCTGACCTCTTGCAAGGAACCTACAGCCTGATCTTTTGGACGAAGACTTTTGTTGATTATAATCTAAGTTCTGTGTGCTGATTTAAACTCTCAGCTACAAGTGTTTACTGCAAACAACACATCTGCCTGACTCGACTGTCAATCGATAATTAGGCTCAGGAACGCGAACCACGAGTAAAATTACTGTCATCAACCCGCTGCTCTGCAAATCACTCTTACCGAATCTAAATGAGAAAACATTTATCATGCATAGATCCAGGCCTTTCTCTGGTCGTGACTAACAGGCAATTGTCAGAGACTGAAGTACTATAGGTTAGATTGCTGCCTTT
>JABFFB010000732.1:0-10380 GCA_013623555.1 Fusarium nisikadoi | reverse complement strand
GTTGGAACCGGAACAGGTAGGCGACGTCTTTGTCGGCACACAGAAACTACAAGGCACTAATTGGACTTGTCTCTAGGAATCTGGGCAATGTTAGTGACATTGATCTCCCATGTCATCTCTGCTGACCGAAATCGCTAGAGACTATGCTGATGAGCATCCAAATACCGCTGTAATCGGTACAGACTTGTCCGCTGTACAGCCAGACTGGGTGCCTCCTAATCTCAAGTTCGAGATCGATGACTGCACTAAGCCCTGGACTTGGGACGCAAATACCTTTGACTTTGTGCATATGCGTTACTTGTTTGGTGCGATTAGAGACTGGACCGCCCTCTTCAAAGAGGCATACAATGCAGCCAAGCCAGGAGGATGGGTCGAGTCCTGCGAGTCTGAGCCCATGACACATAGCGACGATGGCACCGTGACTAATGATGGAGCAACCGCGCTTGGAGGAACCTGGGATAAGATGTTCATTGAGGGGGGCAAAGCCACCGGATGCTCCTTGTCTGTCCTCACGGAAGATCTTCAGATGAAAGCTATGAAGGAAGCTGGCTTCGTAGACATCCAGGAAACCTTCTACAAGGTAAGGGAAAAGCTGTGTAGCATCCGGCGAATACTAAATACTTGTACCCGGACAGATCCCGTTTGGTTCATGGCCCAAAGACCCCAAGATGGCGGAGATCGGTCAATATGCGAAGCTCAGTCTGGAATCTGACCTTGTTGGTAAGTCTTCCTTCGAATGAAATGAAAATGGCTAGCAGGGGGACTGACCTGTACGGCTAGGATATTCACAAATGATTTGGCATGAAGTTCTCAAGTGGCCAGCCGAGGAGTATCAGATTTTCCTGATGCAGGTACGGAAGGACCTTAGGAACAAGAAACTTCACCCTTACTTCAGGGTTCGCTTTGTCTGGGGCCGCAAGCCCGAGACCGAACAGAAGTGAGCGTCTTAGCATGACCTGGAAGGGGGTATTGGCTTTGGGGGTAACCAGTACTGCAGATGGCAATAAACGTTGGGCTGTCCAGATTAGACAATCGACTACAGATTTTACAGATTACACTATTGCATTTTCATGGCTTAAAAGAGTCTCAGGATATTATAAGAATAAACAATCTTTTCTGATATTACGCGCTTTCCAGTTGCTATTTTGCAAGCCTCAGTTTCTAAGTTAGACAAGCTCCAAGGTGCCGTTGAAGTTTCTGATTCTCTCATCAAGAATGATCGAGCTAAGTACCCAATCTCCATCTCGGGACAGCTCACCCTCAAGTCGCTGGCCTCCATCCACAAGACGAACATGTCGTGCCGAAGATCCGAAACCACCGCCGCCATGACGACCACCACCAGGAACCTGGAGTGTCTGTCCGGGGTAAATCAGATCAGGGTTGCTGATATTGTTATGTCGTGCAATTTCCTCGAAGGAGCAGTTGAATCGAGCAGCGATGCCCCGAAGAGTATCGCCTTGCTGGACTGTAACGGAAGAAGAGCTACCGTGATGGCCACCTGCGGACCAACGAAAGCTTCCTCTGTCGTTTTCGAGGATCTTGTCGAGGGAGATGGATGTGTGCTGGTAGTCTCCGTCCTCGCGCTTACAAGAGGCGTGTAGTACATAGTCGCCGTGAGCATCGAGCCTAATATCTCGAGATGAAGCGGTGAAGTTACCGGCGTAGTGANNCTTCTCCTCTTCCTTCTTCTCGTCTCTCTCATCCTTCCAGTCTCCAGCGGCGTCTTGCAGCTTGTGACCGCCAAATGCACCAGCCAAAGCTCCGACAATGGTGCTGGTCTTGCTGTGTCCGGTGACTCCGCCCATCTTGTGACCACCGAAAGCTCCAGCTGCACCGCCAGCTAGGGCTCCCATTACACCACGCTCACCATCGGGACCATCTCCGCTGTCAAACTGGCCTTGGGGTCCCTGGTTATATGCAGGGGGGCCCTGCTGATTTTGTCCAGGTCCAGACTGCCCACCAGGAGGATACTGGGAGGACTGAGAGGACTCGGAGTAGTAGGATTGTGAGAGACCTGGGCGGTCTTGCTGGTAACCTCCTTGCTGAGGACCACCGTGTTGATAGCCTCCCTGTTGTTGACCGTACTGCTGAGGCCCGCCTTGTTGATAGCCGCCTTGATCATTGCGACGTTGATCGTCACCGCCATAACCTCCCTGGCCGGAGCCATCCTGGTTATACCCAGGGTTCTGCTGCTGGAAGTTGACGTTGTGGCCGTAGTAAGTCATTTTGATTGAAGATGTTTAGAATACCAAGAAATGAATTCTGCTTCATCTGTCGAGGGGCAGCTTATATATGTCAACTGCCGAGGCGGAGGCAAAGATGGACTTCCCAGCCACAGTTGACGTCTCCATCAACCCTCCTGACCAACTCCAATCGGAAAGCCTGAGACTGGGAAATGTGGATTATCATGAGCACAGCCTCAGAAGATTAAGTGATGCCACGTATTGTCCGCGGAGGCTTGACTTGGTCATTGCTGTCTTGGCGTTTGGACTACCGTTGGCCGTTGCGAATGAAGATGCAGGGATTAGTATTTTTAGAACACGAGCGTCGTCATGTCCAATGTAAAACTACATATGAGGTTTTGCCACAATCTGCCAGAATCGCCAATGAAGAACTAATTGGCTTATAACGAGCCTGTAACCTGTGAGTTTTGGTTTCAGATGCAGACGCTGTGTAGCAGGCTTGTTTGTTGTTGGTGTTTAGAGTCTTCTGAACATACGCCAAGCCCCCAAGCGGTTAAGGCGGCAAATTGCCCAGCATCGGTCCTGTCCGTGCTCCCATGGGGCATCTTGCGGTCTGGTACTAGTAATGGCGAATTTCCCAGGTACTGATAGAGGAAGGACAACACTGCCGCTCAAATTGATCATATGCCCGTGAGTCAATGGAGTTGCTGTACGCATATTATAAGTCACTCCAAGTTCCCACGTCGACAAAGGTTTTCCATCAGAAAGCTTGATTCTTAGTCCAGAGTAGTTGGACTCCACTTCTATAAGGAGACAGTTCGCTGCTTACCGTATACTGGGAGTTCCAAGGAAGTGTATGGATAGAGGATACCGGAAAGGCAGAAGTAGTCTTAGTAGCTGACTAGTACGATATGAGGCCGTGTATATTATCACTAGACACATTGACCTATTAGTTAGCTATCTGGTAGGATATAAGGGTACCAAGCTAAAAACAACAACCAACACGGCAGACGTCAGTTGGATTTGAAACTCTGATATTGGCCGCGTGTTTCTGTATCGTGGTTCTCTCTTGAGAAAGGGGTATCCTAACTAGCTAGTCATTCTAAACAGTCATCATACGAAATACCATCCTCTTTCCCAACCACATGACAGTAAAGAGGAAGCTAAATAGACAAGAGGCAATACCAAGAACCCATGCGCCTTCTATAGCGTAATTAGAGTGCCATTGCTTCGTGGTTGCACTGACTATATCATCCGCATTGATCAAGTCGACTCCCTCGTGATTGAGCGTCCTCCAAACGTAGTTTCTTCGGGATACAGGCCAGCCTGGTAGCTCCCAGTATCTCGACTTCAAGTTCAACTTCTTTGCAAGTTGGATCTGCTTAGACAGCTTCTCCTGTTGCGACTTGCTGAAGTATGGGATTACAGTCCCGATAGCTCTGAAGAGAGACACGGAAGCTGTGTAAAACTCATTCTCTTCCACTTCGCGACAAAGGGTATCGTTTCTCTCGCAGAATCCTGGATGGGATAGAAGATCCAATGAGGCATCGAGAAATACGTCGTGGTATTGTCGCCACTTTTGCAGATCGGAGCCGATATTCACATCCCGCTTCGAGCCAATATTGCCAGTTCCGACCACAGTTAGCGGGCCAGAATGGAATGACTGGCCTGTTGGGGTCAATCCAGTATTTTGGTGATATGAAAGATATCCTTTCTGTCTCAAAGGTTCCAGGTGTTTCAGCACTATTGGCCAAGTCTTCTCTGAGTCGTCCTTGACATCGATGAATAAGATTAGTGTCTTATTTGGATGGCTAGCAAAAACACCAGCACGGTGTCCCTGGCCCTCGAGTTCACCCGAGAATTGTGGGGAGTTAAACGAGTCGAGGATCTCCAGCAATGGTTCAATGTAGAGAGAGTTTAGGGTCCTCTCTGGTGTGAGATTCCACCAGTGATGACCGACCAAGAGGTCTTCGCCATTCTTGCTGAGCCAAACGTCGGCCTCAACACTAGCACAGCCAACAGATAAAGCCGAGAATAACGGTCGTGGCCTCAAGTAGTCATTGTGAGAATGTACCATGACTGGAGTAACTTGAGGCGACAGGACTTCAACCCATCTCTTGGCACTCTCTATAGCATCTCCGTAATTTTCGATAGGATCGGCCAAGGCAAGGCCAGAAGTTTCAAAGGTGTAGACGGCATAGCGCTCGATAACAAATGTCATCAGGAAGAAGGCGATTCTGGTGAAGACGTCAGCCCAGACATGCGATGGACAGTTGAATAAGAACTGACAGGATTAGACATGCTCCAGCAAAAGCCGCGAGAAACCGACTCAGCCATTTCCTTCGGCCTTTTATACATGGCCTTCTTCGCAAAGAACAGCATGTTGTGTAGGATTGCAAGTCATCTTCATTCGTCGGGCTGGTTGGCCGAAGAGGTCGATACTCAATATCATCCTTGTCAGTCTGGCTACAGAAGTAGCTCGAGAGATTCATGGTTCCTGCAGTTGAGGCAAAGAAACACGGACAGCATAGACACTTGCTATAACTGTAACATTTTCCGACAGGCGAGACGCATCTTGATGTATAAGAATTAACGGGAGCAATGCGAAAAATATCCGCAAAGTGCCGAATTTGATCATGCGCCGGCTTCTGATCTACAGCTAGTTCCCAGGTCGCCGTATTACAGCTGGTCTACATCCCACGTGGTTCCACCATGAGACTATTCACCGACCAATCCAATTCATCAGTTCAACCACGAAGGTTTAGTTTGGATAATAACTCAAGCTTCATCCAAGATTTCTGACGATCGGCTGCGGCAGATGGCTAGTCTAGACTATTGAGATGGATGCGATAAGCACACGTGTGTTGATGAAGCGACGCGATGCTTCACGCACGAGTCAACCAAGACGAGGTTGCATCGTGGAATTCACCTCTGATAAGAACAACATAACGTACTAAACCAAGAGAGACTTAGTATCTAAACTTGTGCTACTTAGTCACTTTCCTCTACCATGCAGTCTCTTTAGTAGTGTAAGCATGCACTGAAGATGTCTAACTCTACCATAATCCACGAGATGGAATAAAGAATGGTTATATACCATAGCCATAGCTCTTACTGTCACATACGACCAAAGGTAGTGNNGAATCCCCGCTGTTGTATGTTATTTTTGCAAATTTGCATTTTTTTACCTACCCTTTAATAACATTCAATTTTACATACCTGGATCTGCCTTGAAAATTACCACATCACTGCTCATGTCAAACCTATTTGCGTCTTCGTTGACTGGTAATTTCCCTCTGACGATAGATGATTGGAATTTGAAGTTTTGGCGCCGAAGTTCGACTCGTCGGAGGGGATCTATATCACTCCAACATCGAGCTGCTTTCTCTGGTCTCACCTGAACAGGAGTAAAATCAGGGAAGCGATTTAACAGATCATGGCAGGCCCTGACTCGCTTCATGTGTATCCGGGCTGGACACCTAACCAATTTATCCGCTTCAGATGAACCTCGACCCCTGCGTCCTATACGCTTTCTGATACCCCTGACCACCGAATGTTGTAGTTTGGCAGATCTATGAGATCTGTCGAGGGCTCCCAGGCCTCTCAGGGTTGTTCATGTAGGCTATCCTCTACTTCAACTGTCTTTGGCTGGCTCAGCAAAGACCTTGTTGAGTTGTGGAGTGGTGCTGAGACGAATGAAGATACGATTGCTGTGTTTGAAGACTAAAGCTCCTATCCATCTTGTGCGGAGGAAAAAAGATTATAACAGTCTAGCTAATCTTCACTCAAGATTCAGGAGTACAAAATTGTAACATTTACAGCGAATCGCCAAAATAGACACACTCTTTGTCATGCAACCTCCACACAATCCTCTCACCCTGGGTCATCATGCTAGCATCGAGATAGGCACCACCTGTTCTTGTTTTGTATCTTTCAGGGTCGACCGGCTCTAAGCTGGGGCAGACAATCGGGTCTCCCCTCCATCCCAGTCTGTCTGCGTAAGATTGGCTATCCTCGTACCTATCTTGATGGCTCCCCAATGCAGCGACTGGGTCAGGCTAGGGACCGAAAGCAGCCTCTTCACGCATTTCCAATGACATGACTATTTAAGCTAAGGGAAATCGTAATAGACCTTTGGACCATTTGGCGCTCCAGCATAAGGCCCAATGCTTTGCTATCCGGGGTATTAAACATAGGAAGTCATGCTATAACCCTCTCAGTTTGTTTAAGTTAAGGAACAGAGTACAGAGGTCGTGGCCAAAAGTTTTATCCAAGTACCAAGGTACCGCATTAGCTTTCATGTCTGCTAATGTCATCTAGGACAAGGCTTTCAACCGTAACATCCATACGCAGACCTATCAACTGTGATCCGTCGTATAAACGGTCCAGTTAAAAGTCCCAACGTCTCTATAGCGCCGATTTTCCACCGCCAAAGCATTACTGTTTAAGAATTCATGACTCTAAAATATGCCCTCCAATTCTAGCAACCATAAGATAAGACAGACTAATTCCATCTCATGGAGTAAAGCAATTGGCTGTTTCGTAACTGTTGGTCAACAACTAGCTGCATACACCTGACTCACAGGAATTTAGGCAGCAACCCCGCGAGATGGCGTATCATAAATATGTACGTCTCTGCCCCCCAAATAACGAATATTCAAAGACCCTTTCAGTATTAACTTTCATTCTCGATTAGCTATGCCCGGTTACTCAAGTGACCAGTTCTTGAAGGATTGGCGATACGCCGTTAAGCAAGACTTCACTACATCTCGAGGGGACCCATTCCCATATGCCGAAAACGGCAAACAGCAATGGGATGATGAAATTAAGAAGATTAACTTCAAAAGGCAACCTCATATCGGTTCTGTGAGCAGCGACGGAAAGCATCTCGCTCTTGGAATCGATCATGTCATCCATATCCTCGATACCCAGAGCTGGGATACTATTGCAATTCTGAGGGGTCATACAAACAAAGTTGATACCCTTGCGTTCAGACCTGACTGCTCAGATATACTGGTCTCGAGTGAAGAGCAGGTATACGACGATGTTGGGAATACTGAACCGCCCACGATCATTCTGTGGAACATCGAAGAAGAAAAGTCGACACCAGGGCTGGGCGACGATCAGTTAAGAAATGCCAGTCAAGCCGCTCTCTCAGCTGCCGCAGACAAGTTAGCGGAAGCTGGTATCGATCTGAGCATAGATGAACTCCGCCATCTGGAGGGAACTGTCGAACCTGCTGTCAGTCGTACTGTCGCTAAGCACATCGCGGCGAGTAAAGTGGCCATAGAAGGCCGACTACAGTCGGCTCACAAGTCACAAATTTTCAGCCCTTCAGGAAGGTGGATGACATATTTGCCTGGAGAGTCGCCTATCTCGAATGGAGATGATTCGTGGGATATTCAGATCATTTCCTCAGTTGATCACTCCAGGGGTATGCTCCTAAAGGGCCATACAGATTCAATCATGTGGGCAGGATGGAGTCCTGATGAATCGATCTTTGCTTCTGTGTCTTGGGACGAGTCCATCCGCATTTGGGATGCTACTACAGGGAAGCAAAGGTATAAATTCAAGACTGAGGGGCAGAACTGGGCTGGTGCTTTCAGCCCCGACTCGAGCTACTTCGCAGCAACAGATGGACCGAGCAACGTGTGGATCTACTCCATGACTGATGGGGAGAAGCATTGGGTTTACAGGGGGCAACCCTCCGATCAGTGGAGAAGAACTCTTGCGTGGCACCCAACCAATCCGTGGCTTGCTGTAGGCGGAGAGGACAGCGGCGAATTGCTTCTTCTCGATGCTAAGCAGAAGAAGTTACTGCAGAAAAGATCGTTTTCTACAGATGCCTGTCCATTGAATGAGGAGTCTCGTGATATGATGAGAGGTTTTGTTGGGACGATGGAAGTGAGGTTCTTCGATGGTGGAAATAAGCTCGCGGTTTGGACTTTCGGTGATTGGAGTATTGAAGTGTACGACCTCAAACAGGAGTTCAAGTGGCGATTTGCACGAGGTGGAACAGAAGATGGGCCAAATTCTGGCAAGTGGAGGAATGAACTGGGTAAAGTTACCAGCAAGGAAGGCTACGAAATGGTAGCTTGGGAGGATCACTCGAAGGGTTCCCTATTCCTTGCCAGTATCGACTTCAACGCTGTTCGTCTTTGGGAGGTACCGCTGACAACTTGAGCCTTTTGTGTGAGTGCATATGAGCCGGTTCAACGCCAGCTATGATGCCGATACTCTGTCCATCTTTCATTCATAGTATCTCAGAAGTATCCGAACACAATTGTGGAGTTTTCGCGCTATGTGGCAGTAAGCAGTGGACTTGGTTGAAATTTAGCATTAAATGATGATGAGAAATACGGATTTGTCTCTTCGTTTGGTTAGTGTTCGCAGAAGTTCCAACTCTGAGCCCGTTGTCTGACGCTGTCCCTGTTTACAACCTTTCGCTCTGATTTCAAATCTTCTCTAATATGTCTTGCTTCATCTATTCCATATGGATAATCCACCTTCTCGGTTATTGCACCCCTGGTTTCATTAGGAAGACGATTGAGCAGTTTTGACTCCCTGAGCTCATCCTTCCACCAATGCTTTTGCTGTGGGGGCACATTGCCTGTCGATATGATCGGGATCACTGGGTCAACAAGAAACAGAGCGACAATCTTGCGATGACCCAGACAAGTCTTGTCAGCCAATTCAAAAGGCTCCACTCGATGTTGATTGACATTGGGGAAAAGCAGGGCTCGCCCTTTTCGTGCCATGGCACTCCCAAGATTCTGCATCTTATCTCCTTTGGCTTTGATCGCAAAGATCGCTTCAATCCCATCATAGTCTCCTTGTGAATAACTGAGCCTATCTCTAAGATTATCCTTATACGCGTGAGTATGGAAGGAAAGACGAGATTCGGTGATGTTGTCGCTGTCATAGTAGAACAGTGCCGGGCGCAGATATGTTCATTGAGTTGCCCTTCAACGTGCCAGGAGCCACCATCATACGTGGGCTTCTCGGGTGTCAGATGTATGTTTGCCATCTTAACAATGACTTGGGATCTGTGAGGCCTTATCAAAGAATCCTTCACTTTTGACGTGGAATGCATCGAGGGAGTATTTTGCGTCCTCTAATGGTTCTGGGCAGTTAATCTTGTGAGTTTCCGACCACCTATTCCCGCTTCAACCGCTCGCCCTCTTCAATGACAGAACTAGTTTCCGAACCACTTTCGCATTCGTCGCTGTCTGCGAGCGGCCTATTACTCCGATGGCAGCCATGCAACTTCGCACAGATGTATTTGTCGGAAATAATTCGAGTCCGGCCAAACACCAATGGCCAGAGTGAGGGATGAACAAAGTCCAGAACCTTGTCGTTGCTTCCTGGATGCCATTCTCGTTGGGGCCCGGGAACATCTTCAAACAATGCAGCCGCAGCTCTGAGCCTCTGCATCAACTCGTTGGGAACAAGTGCGTCAGACTTGATGACACAAGAGGAAGATTCCATTACGGGAATTGGCTTCGTTTGTTAATAAGTCTTAGCCTTGGCTGCAACATCCTTGAAGCACTGGAAATCGTCAGTCATAAAACACCATTAGTCAGTCCTGTTGGCACTTACCACGCCTGCCATTTTGCTCGAAAAATCACCATTGTGCTGATAGCTGGCCCATGGCAATTGTAGCGCTTCTTGCTTCTATTTGGAGACAATATCGGTATCCAAGACTTTCTCCCACCAAAGCACCTTGTTTGTGATCTCCTCTTCCAATTTGAGCATGCACACTTCACGATTCATGAGTGTTCTCGATTTCCAATATTCTGCGTGCAAGCCGAGGGTGAAAGGCTGGCGCTTCTTATGATCAATCCCAAAACTCAAGGGGAGACCATATCCTGGAAGCCTGAGAACGCCAACTCGCTTCTTAACTCAGCGGCGGGTCTAATTAGCAATTGGTCTATGTATTTGCCTTATTAAGGCAAGTTTTGAAGACCTTGGACATGCCACTGTGCCATTCAATAGTCTGTGGAACCAGAAACACTGGATATCATTTCTTTGAGTACAGTTATCTTCTATGTGCTTGCCGAATAGTTCCTGGTATCTCGCTTGCACTCCCTCCATGGTTGGTATCCCTCCATGGTCGGTATAGAGTCCTCAGATTCGTCAATCCAGGCAATCAATTGAGTGATTTCTTGGTTGATGACAAGTTGTTCATCATCGCTCA
>JABFFB010000729.1:0-30456 GCA_013623555.1 Fusarium nisikadoi | reverse complement strand
GCTCAGTGCGTGCGTGCTCTCCTCCAACAAGAACGAGAGAGCCCCTCCCCCTCCCTTTGCATCATACAGATAAAGATACGTAACTGTGCTGCCTCTCCCCTGTAAGTGACGCGTGAACTTGCAGGGTTAGTCTAGTCTTCTTCACTTGATGCATAACCCAACAAGTACTATATGCACTAAATCACACCGGGAATAATTTCAACAAGATCCTCAGGTCAGATCAGATCAGATCATCATGCATGTGTCACAGAAGTATCAGTGAATCTCAGTATGTATCAGCAAATATGGTCATTCTAGTGACCTGGTATCGATTCTTCTTCTCATCTATACACTCTCTCACTAGCAAATATGCCAGAAGTGGCTGCAATCCGTCCGTCATACAAAGTAAAAAAAGGGAGAGTCATACTCAGAACATTGTCCCAAAAAAACGGACCACAGCTCAAGTCATGTCCATGCGTATATATAATCAACTATTGTCGTCGCAGTCGTTGTAATTCGTTGACGAGCCCTTCCAGCTCCGTCACCTTGTTGTCCACTGATCTGTACATTCCGATGAATTCCTTGATGGATTCAATGAGACCTGGAAGTCCCTCGTTTCCCGCTTGCTCCTTAAGTCGTTGCCGGGCTGCGTCTTCCAGAGACAAGTAGCCCAGCAAGACGGAAAGGTAGCCAAATGCCACACTCAGCTTCGATTTCTCTACAGAATCGGCCTGTAACATGATTGTCAGTTTCACATCTGTCAAACATTGACGAGCAACCTCACCTCTATCATCAAGGCCTGGTTCTGCAAGTATACCGTCACCAGGCCATCCAGTTGCGCCCCGGTGATGTTCTCACGTGCGGGAGCACAGTGCTCTAGTATATTGATCGTCATGCCGAGCACTAGAAGGAGTCCATCATAAGTCTCCTCCTTCAGACGTCGGTTGCTCATAGCATCTAGGGTCGATTTGAAGCCAGAGAGAATGCATTTCGATAGACTCGACAACAGTATCACATCACTAAAGGCCGCCGCACCGTGTGTCGTGTTGGACATGTTGATCGAGAGCTTGAGAATAGCTACTTCGATGTTTCCGAGCTTATCTGGCCATTGCTGAAGGCTGTTCTCGAGAATGCGCGCCACTTGATGCGATTGCTGCCCAATCCAGTTGACTTCATTCGCATCGTTCATCTCGAGTCCTGACTGTGACTCCAGTACTGATATAATAAGAGCAGTCGCTGCGTCGGTTCTGGGATTTGCATTCGTACAATGGGATAGGACGGTCTCAAGATCGTTCTCCACGTCCCTGACAACTACTGATGAGTGCATCGCATCGATGCGTTGACACACAACGTTCAGCAGTTGAAGTGCAAGAGTTTGAGGCGAAAGCTTGTCAGGGCGACGGCCATGCCAAATATTCATCTTCTTGAGCGTGGTCTTGACATCGCTCAGAGAGGCTCTCGTCGTTTTGGCGAGCCTCAGTCTCCCTGACGCGAGTTCATCAATGTCTTCGTGCACCCTTAAAAGGACAGAGAGCATTTTCCCCAGTCCATCATCAACAAGCTGTTGCAAGAGGTGGGCTGCAGGACTGAAATGGAGAAACGTGACGAGAACGGCTGACAAGGCGAATCCGCAAATAATATCCTGTTCTTGACCAATGTTTGCTGCGACTTTATCGCGAGTTGCGTGATCCCGAAATTGGCTGATGAAATCCTTGTTCTGTAGCTTCTGAGAAAGCTCTAGTAGTGCGCCTCTCCTCAATGAAGACGGAGAGCTTCCAGGAATTCCTATCCGAGCAAGCAGGTCCTCCATTTCATCAGCAAAGCGATTGTTGGCTCCAGCTCTCCGCAGTTCATGGACGCTCTTGATGGCAGGTCGAGTCCCTCCGTCTCCGTCGAGATCGTCGGAGTCGTCCATGGCAAATGGGTCGGCGTTGGCGGGTTCTGGGGGCGTAGCGAGAAGCGCATCCAGCTCTTCTTCCACCGTCATGGGCTTTTCCTGGCTGGGCTCACTGAGCTTCGAGGAAGACTCGGTCAGGATGAATCGAGATTGGCCGTACGTATACTTGACTCTTCGGCTTTTGAGTGCAACCGTGGTGCGATTTCTGGGTCGTATCGTAGAGTCTTGAGAATGATTCTGGGAGTTGTTTTGTGATTGTTGAGAGGGAGTCGCGCCTCCACTATCTGTACCGTTATTCGGGGGTAATTGCAGTCTGGGCCTCTCTTCTTCAGAAGCCGAGTCTTCCGACTCTGAACTTTCTGCCCGCTGAGCCGCCAACCTGTCAATCAATCGCGGTCGTCGTTTCTTCGGTCTCGGTGATTCGTCATCGCGGTCCTTAGGCACTAATTGCGTAGCACTTGAGCTGAGTTTTGAGTTTGGGATATCGGATTTGCTTCGTGGGAGGGGTCTAGATCGAACGTTCGAAGTTTCTGGACTCTTCTTTGAAACCGATGGTTGTGGAGGAGGGGCGCTGGCTTTGTTCTCACTTTCAGAGGCTCCAGCTACAGGTCGCTTTGGCAGTGTAGTCCTAGACTTCAGTTGTTTTGGAGCAGCAGGTTTTGTCTCTTGTTCGATTGGTTCGGAAGGCGCAGCTTCTAGGCGCTTTCTTTTTTTCGTGTCTGTCGCATCGCGTGGTTTTGGTTTCTCATTATCTCTGGGTTTCGCGCGAGCGGGTTCATCGGGTCGCTTCTCAATGTGTTTTGGAGCCGGTTCAGATGTTGATCTCGGTAGCGACGGTTTTGATGGCTTCGCGACAGAGGCGGCAGCGTCAGGGCGGCTACTCGGTGCCGTGAACGATTCGGTCGGTTTGAACGGCATCGCGTCGCGCATGAAGCGCTTGCGCACAGGTTTGCCATACGTCACCACCTTGCGCGGGACTGACGCTGTCGAGCTGTTTCGAGACGCCATAGTGTGTTCAGTCCTGTGAGCAGAACGCGACAATTGGAGTGGTGGGTGTATATCATATAACGAGGTCTGAAAGTTGAAGGGATAAGATAAGATGTCGGTTGTGGAAGTAAGGCGCACCCGTTAGTGGTAAATTGCTTCAACACCCTGGGAAAATCAAGGGAGAAGGCATGCGGCGCGTTGTTATGGATTCAGATGCAAAATAAGGATGATAAAAGAAAATCTGATTCAAGGAGACAAGCACAACAGATGGATGATATAATTGAAGATCTTTCACATTGAATCACTGTTGAGGCAGGTTGATCAATGAAACGTTGAAAGGCTACGGCAGCAGTGCCGTGTTTAGCATAAAAGCTTGGGTCACATTTCCGCAGTCAATAGAGATGGCTAAAAACAGAAACACGTCCAATAGAATAATATTAGTAACAAAAAACAGTTAAACAGTTGAACAAATTAATTAATTGCATAGAGTGCTTTTTTGTCAAATAACCTCCAATGCGCCACTTCCATTGTTCTCATCCCTTCTCCGTTCTCTATACCATTAGATATCCATTCTCATCCCCACTACTATCATGAATCCATGCCAGTGACAGTGACAGTGCCACTGACATGCAGTGAGTGCGGTGTCCTCCGATTTTGTGAGTATCAATAGGGTAGGGTCCAGGCGCCGCCGGCCGATTTGCATCCCCGTTTTAAGCATATGCGAGACCAATACGATTGAGTATAGCAAGCGGGCAATGCAGGGCTACCGACTTGTCTTATCCTCGAGAGCTCTAGTTGATGCCGAGCTCTTCTCTCCGCCTTTCAATTCATTCAATCCTATACTGAACCTTTCTTATTTTGTTCTTCAACCTCTTTCTAGCTTCTACCTACGATTGTGCTCCGCTCGCCCACTTGGAAATATCTGAGCTTTACTTCAACCCCGCCATCGCCGCTGACTTCTTACGCCACTTCAAACACTAACAACAGCTAACATGGCGGACAAGACTCAAGATACTCAGACGACACCCGTCGGTCCCTCATACCGCACTCACCAGCAGAAGCCCAGTGCCACCGTCTCTGTCGACGTCAAGCTGGACAATGTCCATGTTCTGTCGCAGACCCCTCAGCTCATTGCCCTACTGTCGTATGTCCACCTCCCTAATTGGGCGTCCCAAGCCTCGGAGCTGAGAATCGTCCAGGAAAATTCGTAGCAAGGAGACCGAGAGAGCAGACTTCATCTTTTACTCCAACCGAATCATTCGATTGCTAGTCGAGGAGGGTCTCAACCACTTGCCTGTCATTGAGCACACTGTCACTACACCCATTGGCCGAGATTACAATGGTCTCATGTTCCAGGGCAAGATCTGCGGAGTCTCCATCATGAGAGCCGGTGAGGCTATGGAGCAGGGTCTCCGTGACTGCTGCCGCTCCGTTCGTATTGGAAAGATCTTGATCCAGCGTGATGAGGAAACGGCCCAGCCCAAGCTGTTCTACGATAAGCTGCCCGAGGATATTTCTGACCGATGGGTGCTTCTTTTGGATCCTATGTTTGCTACTGGTACGACGATATCCCATTTCACATGCCATTCGTGTCGCAATCCGTCTAATGCAGATAAACAGGTGGCTCTGCTACCATGGCGGTTCAGGTTCTCAAGGCCAGGGGCGTCCCTGAGGAGCACATCTTGTTCCTCAACTTGATTGCCAGCCCCGAGGGCGTCAAGAATTTCTCTGCCAAGTTCCCCCGCTTGAGGGTCGTGACGGCCTTCATCGATGAGGTTTGTCACACCGCCTGCACACACTGTCGCAACGTATTGGCTAACCGGGCATTTCTAGGGTCTCGACGAGAAGAAGTATGGAAGCTCAACCCCGATGACACATGATGTGCTAACCAATCAACAGTTATATCGTTCCTGGCTTGGGAGACTTTGGAGACAGATTTTACACCATCTGAGGAAGGAATCATCGCAAAGGTTATATATCCCGAGTCGTAGGCGCATAGAAAGGGGTCGTCGAGTCATGGGTGTGACAGATCTTGGTATTGATACAAGGCGCATAAAAGAAACGATTAATAGTCATCCTCTCCGTAGTGCTCGTCGTCGTCTTCATCGACCGCCGTTCGGTTACCTCGTCCAGCTCCTGCTCGAGATGTGCCAGTGTAGCCAGGCTCCGCGTTGTCCTCCTTGGCGACGGCATCTACAAGTTGTTAGAGATTGTCGATAGAGTCGTAGAAGGCATATTGTAGACTGACCTGCTGCGTCAACCCATTCACCGTAGACGTCAACCGCCGCAGACAGATCTGTCGCAAAGTTAGCACCCGATGCGCCGGAGACAAAGGAGTCCGTGGAAGCCGTACAGTTGACCGCGCATTGGAACTTTTGTCCACAGACACGGCAGTCGAGTTGTCCGACACCAGCCTTCTTGTCGAGCTTGACCGAAACCGAGTTTTCGTGGTTACAGAAGAGGCATGCGAAAGTTGTAGGAAGAGGATCTTTCTGGATTAGTGTGAGCGCAAAAGCCCCGGGGCCCCCTAAGACAGAGAATACGAAAATGAAATGACAAGGGCTCGGCTTGGAAGACGGACCTTCTTGGGCCCCATGGGCTTGCTTGAGGACTTGCGCTTGCCCATGATGTCTGCGAGTTCCGCGATTCGTGCGCGACCGGAACGAGAAGAAACGCGAAACGGGGAAAAAGATGATAGTGAATTTGCTGATGTCAGGCTTTGGGCTCGGACTCGGACTGGACTAGGCAGCCCAGGGGGCAGTCCCAGGAAACAAGGCGCCAGTCAGGGATGTTTCGTTTGGCTCGTTATCTTATCAGCTGAGAACTCTGTTTGTCGCACTGCACGTGCTCACTGTCCACCTAACAAGCGGTTTGGGCTCTGTTAGTGCGGCAGTTGGACGGTAGGCGTGTTCCTAGTGCATGCATCAAGCGGGGAGACAAGCCCGATTGCCCCGCCCCCGCCTCCCGGCGACCTCCGTGATTCTATACTTGAACGCCGGATTCCGTGAAGGCGATCCTTATCAGACTGGAAGAATGAGGATAAGAGGATAAGATTGAAGAGCATTGGTATCAGGATTGCATGGATGATTTTAGAGGGTCGTTTGTTCGTTCAATGCCGTATCAATGCGTGGTGGGTGTGACCATTGACAGCCAGACAAAGAGAAGTGAGTAAACGAGAAAACAGTCAGAGACATGAGCAAACAACTAAACCAAACCAACCAATGACTTGAGAGGCAACCTCACTAGCAACGGAAGCATCTTCCTTGCATATTCTCCTGACCATCAACTTCTACACCGTCATCTTCACCTTCACCTTGAGTTTGGGCGCTGACGACTAAACGCAGGGGGATTCCCCTCCGATTTGGCGGGGTAGGCAGCTCCCCTGGCCTGGCTTGGTTTGGGCTATGACTTAGACTAGGCCGGTGGGGATTGAGGCTTGAGACTCTGAACGTGCCGCCTTATCATGTGGTCTCTTATCAGCGAATCGTGAACTGTCAATTCCATGCTGATAGACGCGGGTCAGTCACTGGCTATCATGACTGCTCCTTGTTGGGAGAGCTCCCCTCTCTTCTCTCATTTACAGTACTTGACTTGGTAGCTAGCCCGATTACGGCGGCCCGATACATGAAAGTTATGATTGTATAGGGGCCTCTCCCGTTGATCTGCTGACCTTGGAAGGTGACACATGAGGTTAGAGTAGCACAGTTAGGGTGATACAGATCTTGATATCTGCAATTTATGTGCTATCTGAAGTCCTCGGAGGTTGGGGATGTGCTACAGCTCCCCCTGCTCATGACGACCCCGTTGTAAGGCATGTGTCACCATAGCTGGCTTTCTCCGACCGCTCTTCCTGTTGTTCCGGTCACTCTCCATGTTTTTCTTTTCCGTTCTTCCTGAAAAGCAAACTCTCTTTCTCTTTCTCTTCCTAATCTGTATCATATCGACTTCTCTGTGACACATATCGCAACCTCATATCTACAACACAGTCTACCCTAGAGATCCGCACTCAACCCCACGTTTACGTCTACTGCCATCATCATGGCATCTGGCGATCAGCAATCTAGCATGCTGGAAGCTCTACAAGAGATTCAGCGCACACAAGCTCTTCTAGTGAACGCGGTCGAATCGCTTTCTGGTAGATCGATCGAAGAATCAGGTGGGGATGTTGGCAAGAACACTGTCCTTGAGCCGGGTTCTCGTGAAGATGACAATGAGGGTGGAACGTCTTCAGTAGAAGTTCCTGCTGCCTCTGGAGACAAATTGAAAGCTCCTGCGCTTCCCTCACCCGACCAGCGCCAGCAGCAGGGATTCACATCGCGTATTATTCTGACGTGAGGATTCCTGAATACAAGCTCCACTAACACCGTTCGCTCACACAAGGTAACTAGGACTTACCCCAAGCAGATTGGAATTAATCCTTTGCCCATGGACTGGGGAAATCAAGACCCTGTTAAGCGTGGCCCTATCGTAGTTTCAAGGGCTACTTCTACTATTCGACGTCGTAATGGTTCGTCCGTCCGTCCGTCCGTGTCTGTGATGCATGTGTGTTAGTGTTACTGACTTTCGTAACTTGCGTTTAGCCGTTGGAGGTTTGTTATGTCCCCTTCCACTGATGTATCCATTCGTTAACCGTGTTATTTAGCCCAGTGAGTTATCAATCACCGTTCATTTCAGGGGAAACAATGCTAAACAGGTTATTAGTGGTGGTTCGTACTCGATCTACTATGCCCTCGCCGTGGCCAGCAACGAATTGAACGCCGACCACCGGTATGTCCTTTGTCTCTACTCCCAAAAAATCCACAACTAACGGCGTATTCACAGTCCCGACTTCACCAACACCGAGCCGGCCGCGAACATTGGCCCTTTCCCTCAATGGGGAGACCCCAAGAAGATTGTTGCCATGGACCCCTGGGGACATCTCGCTCCTTGGCTATTCAAGAACACCATCGAGAAGGACAACGGTATGGATCGTGGTACCAATTGATAAAACGGTGTTACTGATGGCTTCATTAGTCGATATTCGACCGACCATTGCCATCACCAAGGCTCACATGAAGGTCGGTGTCTGGATCGACTGGGAGATGGAACGGCTGTCGCTAACCTTCTAATCAGCTTCCTGAACTTGCTGAAAGTGTCAAGGCCGGCCGCCTGTGAGTTCACTCTTCCGTTGTTTTCGTAATACAAGCTGACCTCTGTAGTGTACCCGATGGCAAGGTTTGCCTGAATGATCAGGGTGAACTGGCTGTCACCAAGTTTGCCGTCGAACCAGTATGTCACCAACACAAGCAGCCAAAGCAAGTCTAACCTCACATTCTAGGTGTGGTACCTCCCCGGTGTGGCAGAGCGATTCGGTATTGGTCAGTATACAGCCATTGCTTGATGTTGTATAACCACTAACACAACGAAGACGAGGCCACTCTACGACGATCCCTGTTTGAGCACACAGGAGGAAGCTACCCAGAGGTAAGTAAGCTTTGTGCTGGAAGATCTCACCGCTGACACGTTCAAGCTTATCACCCGCGGAGACATTAAAGTATTCCTTCCTCCGATTGGTGGTCTCACTGTGTACTGCTTCGGAGATCCAGCCAAGATGTCGGATGAATCGGTTCGACTGTCTCTGCGAATCCACGATGAGGTATGATTCCCCGACTTTCTGTAAGACCCCGAACTCACCGTGTTCTGCAGTGCAATGGTAGCGACGTGTTCGGCTCCGATATCTGCACCTGCCGTCCTTACTTGATCTTTGGTATCGAGGAAGCCGTCAAAGAGGCTCAGAATGGTGGCAGTGGTGTTGTCATCTACTTCAGAAAGGAAGGCCGTGCGTTGGGAGAGGTCACCAAGGTAAGTGTTGCGCGATCACACACAACCCACAGAAGTGAATCTAACTATTTTCCCAGTATTGTAAGGATGAAATCCCTCAAGATTCGGAGAACCAGCCGTCGTGTAGATCTGGGGTACTAATTCTGGGGTAGTGGTCTACAACGCGCGTAAACGCGGAGCCGATCGCGCATCAGACTATTTCAAGAGGACCGAGAACATTGCAGGTGTCAAAGACATGCGATTCCAGGCTCTCATGCCGGATATCCTGCACTGGCTGGGCATCAAGAAGATCGACAGGATGCTTAGCATGAGCAAGTGAGCGCCTTAGAGTCGAACACGTCGAGGAATTGACAGCTGACATATCTCTAGCATGAAGCATGATGCGATTGTCGGACAAGGGTAAGCTGATGATGAGTCGGTCTTGTTAATTTTTGATGCGAGATTAACATGGTCCTAGGATCCCCATTCATGAGAGGGTCGAGCTTCCAGAAGAACTGATACCTGCTGACTCGCGAGTCGAAATTGACGCCAAGATTACAGCTGGTGAGTGAAATGAGAGCCAGCAGACGAGATGAGGCCCCAGCTCTACAATCAAGGCGGAAGCTAACGGAGATGAAGGCTATTTTACCACTGGCAAACGTATGACTACTGAAGAGCTCCAGGCTGTCCAGGGAAGAATATGGGAAGAGTGAGTACCATCCAATTGGGCTGTTCGGGGTAGAGAACTGATGACTGTGGCAGCTTCGATCATTAAACGAAACCGGATAGATACGGGCTCAAGCTGTATGTGAAGTAGGGACGTGGCGTAGAGGGTCGCGGGGTGCGTCAGCAGCTTCCCAAGTTTGCAAGTTACTGCAGGTCGGTCTGAGCCGTTTTGCGTGGGGGAAGGATGATGATTGCTCAGAATCCATACGATGGCGACGATGCCACGGTACCATTCATCCGTGGTGTTGGGGCTGAGTGTCCCGAACGAGGTACCCGGTCAAGGTGGCAGGTCATACAAGGCAGTTGATGGGCTGGAGGCAGTGAGAGAAGGCCGTTGGGAGCATCCGTTTTCGAGTTTAAGCGCGTCCGGGAGGGAGTTGCTAGCAAGGTTGTGTGTGCATGCTGTAGAGGTTGCGAGATTTGAAGATGTAGAGCGACTGACTTGACACCGGATAGGTAGTCCAAGGTAGTGAGTGAGTGGAACTCGGAATGGAAGCCTCCCCTACCCTACTAGTAAGGGGATGGCCAGGATAGATAGTACCGAATGAATTAATTAAATCCACCTTTCGAGGCCCGTCCGTAGGTAGGTTGTTCCTAATGGAATCGGTGAGGCGGTCGCAAGTCACGAGGACCGTTTTTAATGAGTTGTAATTGCATATTTTCCGACTCCGACACCGTATCCGACTAAAGGAGTATTTACCGAACACCGATACAACATTAACCTTGTATGTTGCGGTATGATAAGGCACCCATGGATGATTGTATGTGTGAGAATGGAGTCGCTTCTGTCTATGTCTGTACACGTGTAGAGCACGTCTTGTGGTCATGAGCATGGCAAGGGGCCAGTCAAATGCGATGCGATGCACGAGGCGGAAGAGATTAATTAATGATAACTACGTACCTACTTTGGTACCCAAGGTACCCAGTAGCCTGTAGGTAGGCAAGGTACTAATGGATGGTAGATAACTCAGTCGCCTTGAATTGACTCTGTTGCTATCAAAAGAAAACCTCCGAAGGTTGCTTACCCCGGCCCGAGAAGACGATCAACGATCCATCACCATGCTACTATGCTCTGCTGCCGTGCCATGCAGTTCCATGTTGTGCCATGTTTATTGCCGAACTGGGTGGATTAATTGCCCCCAGGTGATTAACGTGCACATCAATGATCTTGGCCATGGTTCACTCATGCTCATCAGGTACGAGGCCATCCATAGGTGATGGTCAAGGTAATGATTGTCTAACAGAATGCTCATCATGGTGAATGATTTTCTGTTTTTCAATGGCACCGCATCACACACCCATCATTCTGCTTACTTGTAACCCAACCCACATTCAAAGATCCAGCCCCCATCCAGAAACGCTCTCGACTATACACCACCAAAAAGGAGAACGATACGCTAGAGAGCCTTGGCCTAACGGATGGCTTTTCGTTCTAGTTTGTTAGTATGTAACTATCCAAGCGAGGGTCATCATTACAGTAACAACAAGCTTTGGAGTTAGCCGACATGGGTACCGTTCCCTCTCCGAGCCTCTGTCTGTACAGGTACCATCACGATCTTTCATAGCCTCCATCGGTCAGTAAACTTAGCTTGACCCTTGTATTCGGCCACTCAGAGGTTAGACTCTTTGGCATCACGCAACGATGGGTCCTCGATTCGTGTTCGAAAAAGGCCGCAGTCAGGTACCAGACCAGGCTCATAGTCTCAGAATAGTAAGAGAGTCTTTTTTTTTTCTTGCTTGCCACTTGTCGGCTCATCGCTGCATCTGGTTGCCAGCACCAACCCATCTTCCACTCGCTGGTCTTGGTGCGTGTCTCCTGGTGTATGGCCCAGAATCCTGGTCGCTGTCCCCCTGGGCCTTTTTGGCTAGGGACGCGGGCCCCGGGGACTGCAGGCGGGTTTCCCGTGCAGGCATATGCGGGGGTCTCCAAGCCTGTAAAGCCAGTGATGACTCGCCCTGACGAGGCACTCGTCTATTCGGGCCCAGCGGAACGTGGATAGTGAAATGGGTAGACCTAGGGGGACACTTCTGGCGGTAAGGCAAAATTATGGGAATACCTGTCGGAGCTACTGTCGCATTGCTACCCAACAGGTCGTCAAGATGCATACCGCTTAGGAAGACGAAACGGTCTATTGTTTGTTTTCCTTGGAATGGATCAAACTTGAGGATTGGCATTGCATCTGGGTGAGACTCTCTATGTTGTGTACTGCATCGATCGAAAGACGCGTCCATGACACTCACTACCAACTTGCTGTGCAGCGCACACGCACACGCACGCACACGTCCCCAATGCAATGGCACCCTTGTTTATTACCTTACTTAGCCTACCCGCTTGGTCTAACCGCGGCCGTGGTAGCTCTACCACATGTACACGAGGAGGTGGTTGATGTGTGTTGTGTGTGGATGTGGATGTGGATGTGGATGCCTTGATATTTGTCTCTATGTTGGTACATACATATTCGAGCTACTGCCAGCTCTTCCCGTCCACCCAAAGTCTCTTTCACTTTCTTGTTATTCTTCTCAAATGTGAAACCATCTTTCCAACTATTTACCTGTTTTTAATGCACATACAACTTACAACCTTCAACAATCAACACATCTGATATACACAATGGCCTCTTACATACGAGACAGTCGAAGCGCGGTGAGAGCTCATAGGCGAGACTCGTCGTCATCATCATCCTCAAACACAAACTCCAACCGCACAAGACCACGACTTCTTCGCTCTAGTGCAACGGAACCTTCAATCACTGCTTCAAATGCCATCAGAGGCTCATTCGCTGGCCCTGGCTCACCACAAAGAGCAACTGATCTTCTCAACCGTGTTGCCGTCTACTCGCCATCTCCAGAAGCCTCGACTCCAGGCCCAGTCTCACGCCACGCCGAGCCCATCCCAATCTGTCGTGATGAACGGGAGCATTCGCCCTCCAGCAGCCCAGGAAGTCAATCCGTCGTCATGGTCGACTCACCATCTGGTACGTCTCACATCAACTTCTTTATACCAGTCGATACTAACATCAATCAAGGTTATTACTTTAGTTTTCCTAGCTTTGAGGAGTGGAACAGGGACAACCAAGAGGATATGAACAAGGACTCAGACGACTGAGATGTGACGGGAAGGAGGGTGAGGGGAACCAAATGGCCTCAAACCAAAAAAGAAAAAAAGGAAAACAACATGACTACGACAGAGCGACAACTACAGTCGCTCATCCAGCATGGCCACACTCTCAACGAGATAGCAAGGGCCTTCGCTGACGGCTCAAAGAGGAGCAAGTGACAGCGAGGCCATTGGAACCAAGGGATCAGAAACGCATCGTCAACCAACAACTACACCGGCCTTTTACCAACATGAGACTGGAATAAACGAGTTTGTGGCTGGCTCATTGCGCCCTAGGACTAGGCCGGGTGGATAGAGGTGAAAGGCTTCTTGGTAGAAGAGAAGCGGACGCTGAAATCGAGCTGTACACGAAGAATGAATGAGGAATAACTGCACCTCTAAAAAGGTGGAGTGAAGGGGACCAACAACAGAACAGAACGGTCTGAGTGAATCTCAAGACCCATTGACAGAAAGCAAGACCCTTAGATCCAGTTGGACGAGGTCTGCTAAAACACAAAGAAAACAGATAAAAATTATATACATCTCCCTGAAACGGACCATAATTCATAAATTGTAATAAATCCTGGTCGTCAAATGTGATGAAACAGCATAAACCATGACACACTTTGCTTGTCGGTTCCTTGAATAGAGACTCAAATGACAGCATCCATCGTAAGCAGAAAGTCTTGGTAGGACAAGAGTCGTCCACGCGGGCTAAGGTTGAAGAGACCATTGTGGCTGTGGCTGGGTGGGCTGTGGCTAGCTCCAAGTACGTACCTTTAGCAGCAAAATTTCAAGCGGAAGCTACGAAGGCACGTGATGTTGACGCTCTTGCCCTGCGATCCATTATTTTTCGATCCCACAAAGCTTTAGCGCCGGAAGAACAATTGGACCGCGACTTTTCGATCAATTCGTCGCTTAGACCTAAGCTGCTGCACACAAAGATTGAAATTATTTCGCCCCTCCAACCACTCTCTCACCAGTACCATCTCTCCAACGGTTCACACACAAGCCAGCAAACATGGCGGTTGGAAAGTGAGCATAACCCACGACGACCAGCTTGCGATGAATACAATGGGCTTACGCGTTATTTCAGGAACAAGAGACTCTCCAAGGGCAAGAAGGGCCTCAAGAAGAAGACGGTCGACCCCTTCTCCCGAAAGGACTGGTACTCAATCAAGGTTGGTTACCTCGAAACGCGCACAGCATCAACTCCTGGCTAACTCGATTTTCAAAGGCCCCTAACCCCTTCAACGTTCGAGAGTGAGTGACGACCGCGAGACGAATCTGCAAAAAAAAAGTCTGTGGGACATGGGAGATTAACAAATTTGCAGTGTCGGCAAGACCCTCGTGAACCGAACCACCGGTCTCAAGAACGCCAACGACGCTCTCAAGGGCCGTATCCTCGAGGTCTCTCTCGCCGATCTCCAGAAGGATGAGGACCACTCTTTCCGCAAGGTCCGCCTCCGTGTCGATGAGGTCCAGGGCAAGAACTGCTTGACTGCTTTCCACGGCCTCGACTTCACCTCCGACAAGCTCCGATCCCTGGTGCGAAAGTGGCAGACCCTCATTGAGGCCAACGTCACTGTCAAGACTACCGACGACTACCTCATCCGCCTCTTCGCCATCGCTTTCACCAAGCGACGACCCAACCAGGTCAAGAAGACCACCTACGCTGCCTCTTCCCAGATTCGAGCCATCCGACGCAAGATGACCGATATCATCCAGCGTGAGGCCTCAAGCTGCACCCTCACCCAGCTTACCTCCAAGCTCATTCCCGAGGTCATTGGCCGCGAGATTGAGAAGTCCACCCAGGGCATCTACCCTCTCCAGAACGTGAGTAGAATCTCTGTCTTCAGTCAGATGGAATTATAGGTCTAACACTGCCCAGGTCCACATCCGAAAGGTTAAGCTGCTCAAGGCCCCCAAGTTCGACCTTGGTGCCTTGATGGCTCTGCACGGCGAGTCTGGCACTGATGACCAGGGCCAGAAGGTTGAGCGGGAGTTCAAGGAGCGTGTCCTGGAGGAGGTTTAAAAGGATTATTTTGGCAGGTTGGCGCGGGGTAGGCAATAGGGGCCTCGCGGCTAATAAACTCATCCCTACCAAATTGTTTCGGTCATCGCAAATGGCGTAGCATCACAAGAGGAGCTCCGGGGATTGGGTTCATGTTCCTTTGAATGAATGGTAAAAAAACGTTCGATCAACACGGCGAATGATTTATGACGTGTGACTTGCTTATTGCAACATTGGATGCTGTGGTGACTTGACGCTGGTCGTGAGGGACGTTTCGAGATGAGAGCCGTAGAAGAATTCTAAGCTGATACCCTATCTACCCAACACTACAGCCACTCCAAGGTGCCCAATATTGTGTGCATGAATTCTAATATTCAGTGTATCTCTATCTATTGAACGTAGGGTAATATTACAGAGGCGACGAAAATATCGTCCAACATTCGCCCCAATTAGTGGGACAAGACCCATGATATTCAATTCGCGTGCTTCACTCAGACTTTTGAAGAAACTCGACGACAGCTATCGACTGTTAGTGCCTATCCAAAAACTCTCACTGCATCCATCGGACACTCACCTTGCCTGAACGCTTCGGGTTGCTCTGAAATGAGCCAGTGACCGGCATCGATATCAACAAGTCGAAACTTGGGGAAGAACTGGCCAATCAGGGGTAGCACGTCGTCGGGAACGTACTTGCTCTGGGTGCCTCGAACGAACAGAGCCGGTTTCACAAACCGGACCTCGTTGGGGCTCTTGTAAGGAAAATCTCCGAGGTTGTCCAGTGCCTTACCAAGAATATCGAGAGGGATGCGGAACTTGCGCACCTTTTCGCCCTCAGGGAGGTACATGTTGCCGAGAAGGAACTGCCGAATGGGCAGCGACTCCTCATACTCGCTGAGGATCTTGTCGGCTTCGGCTTGGCGTGTGACACCGGCCTCCTGGATCTTCTTCATGGCACGGACGTACTTGGGGAAGTCTCTGCTGAGCGAGACGTCCACGGGGGCATTGTCGACCGCCACAAGATCAGCTACGAGTTCGGGAGAGCGGAGTGCAAGAGCCATTGAAGTTTTGGCTCCCCTAGGCCTGTCAGCTTGTTCGTGTTGGCTGCTGCGAAGCAACGGCTGCTCACATTGAGTGACCAATGAGGGTAGTTTCCTTCAAACCATGACCCTCGATGAACTCTGCTACATCCTGGGCCATGGCACTATAATCATGTTTGTTGCTGTGAGGTGATTCGCCATGGTTTCTGAGATCCTGTGAACTGATATTGAGCTTCTATCAACCTTTCAGAATTGTTGACCGTTTACTTACCAAAGCATAAACATATCTTCCCAGATCTCGGGCCAAAGCTCTATCCTACCATTAGTTCTAGTTCTCGTGGATCAAAAAATGACCAACTGACTTGCTTATAGCCCGGTTATTCTTCTTTGATCCGAAAAGCCCGTGGAGGAACAAAATTGGAGAGTTCCTCTTGTCATATTTTGGTTGTGATGGTTCATGCAAATCGTAAACCAATGGCCCAACAGCCTGGGAGTAAAGTCTCGTGCTTGGAACTGCAGCCCGTAGACCCTGGCGCCCAACCACCGGGACTGCAGTCGTAGCTATCCTTCGCAAAGACAACATGGTTCCTCACACGGCAAATCTTGAAGTTGTTGAGCAAAGAGCCAATTACGTAGATCTTAAAATTGCCATTTTGGGTAAAGCTAGGTCGATTCGCACCGTTTTACTGCATACTTGCATATCTAATCTTCAAGCACCATGATGTCACCCTTCCGTCTTCAGCTTTTGTTTGAGCTTGCCAATAACTTAATACATCCAGTGGGAAACAAACACAATATCGCACACAACTTGGATCAATAAAGAGACTGAAAGAAACGGCAACTCCTAAAACAATGGACCGGACTTCAGGTGGTCCAGTCAGACGCTCAAAAAACGATCAATAGGAAAGACAAGGGATGAGAGAGTTTACAAAATTGGAGAAAGATGTTCAAGGAAATATGTTGGTGAAAAAAGAGAATGTGTGGTAGGACGGACAGCTTCCCTAGCTGTCCCAGATGGCACCATAAGCTGGTACGCCGCGCGTCTCCAGGCCGTATACGACCTTTTTGGTGATTTTCTCGTTGGCTATTATTATCACAGCTTCGGCATCGAAACTCTTAGCTAGGTTATAGCCCATTTGCACAAGGTCTGGTCGGCCCTGAGTCTTCGTATTCCAGATAACCGCGTCCGGAATAGCGTCTCGAACCTGGCCAACAAGCTCTTTACCGAACGACTCCTCTGGTCGTGAGGTAGACCAAATCAGCTGTGTAGGGCATGACTGATGGACAATGTGGCCTAGTAGCGGTCCAATCCCAGATCCTGTGGCGACAACGACGATTCGGTTGAAGAGAGTTGCGATACGCATCACACCACATGTCGGCACACCACGTACCCAGATGGAACTGGGAGGGTTTTGTATACAAGAACGAGTCCAGTCGCCGGCGTTGGAGACAACCAACGAGTAGCCCTTAGCATGTTGATTAGCCTGCGGATTGGGGATGGTTGCAAATGAGTGCCATTCCATCAAGGGTCGTCGTGATAAGCGGGTGAAAGTACCATTCACGGGAACAGTATAGTCGAGATGCAGGCGGACTGCATGGTCAGAAAGCACTTCGGCCTCAACGGGAACCTTGCGCAGGAAAACCCATGAAGAGGCAATGCTGAGTGTGGCCACCACCAAGAGCCAGAATTCTGGAGTCTTAACGGCTGCAATCCCTAGTCCTTGGTGTTGAGGCCGGGCGTCGTTGATGGCCAGAATTGTCCGAGCCCAAAATAGACCCAATGATGTCCAACCAGCAAAACGATGGAAACGCTCAAAGAAGTTGTGGTATTGCTTCCGGAAAGAGGGCCATGCAGTAGCCACCATGGAACATAACAGCCCGCATAGAACCCACGATACGACCTGTGTCGCCAAGGACCCAATCGCGTGACCCTCGCAGAAACCTGCATTGCAGATTGTTCCACGTACCGTCGAGATAACCAGCCATGCCGTGGCACAGACTCCCGCACCGGAGTGCACACCACCCAGGTGATATATCTTTGCACAGCGTTTTCTGATCCCGAGCGGCAAATGCTTTGGCACTGAGCAGAAGATGGTATACAGGATGTTGATCACCATATCTTGTCGTACAAGTACTGCCATCACAAGGTTAATGGCAGTGATGATACCCAGCCATTCTGACTTGAGCTGCAGAGCGACCACGCAGATCAATGCTGCCAAGTTAAGTACTCCTGTGAGACTGAACAGGGTGCGGTAGACAATGAAGATCCTATGTCTTAGACCTCTGAGGGGTCGTGCCATCGTCTTATCAGGCAAACCAAGCTCAAGATCGAGCTTCTCGGTCAGGGTTGACAGAGAAGACAGGGATGATTGAGACCTGAGTTCGACATGATTGTCCTGGACCTCTTCTTTCTCCTGTGGTTGCGTTGCAACACTCTGCTTCGCCAAGGCCAGTGCCTTGAGTTTTCCCTTGTCGACTTTGCCATTTGGTGTTGAGGGTAACTCATCGAGGAGGTGGAGGTGTGTAGGAACGGCATAGTAGGGCTGGTGTTGCTGTACATGCTTAATGGTGGTGGTTGCATCGCATCGGCGTGGGGTGGTAAACCCATGTATCTCTCCGTCGATCAGTAGCGCTGCCGCCCGAGACACGCCTGGGGCCGAAGCCAGGGATGCTGAGATGCCGTCTAGCTCCACGCGGAAACCCTGGATTTGAGGTCAGATCATGGACAATGCATGAAGGGACTTTTGATTTACCTTTACTTTGACTTGATCGTCGACTCGGCCGAGAATCTCGATTGAACCATCAGGTCTCCAACGGCAAAGGTCGCCAGTGTTGTACATCGTTGATCTGGACTGTCAGCTCTGGCGCACTTTGACCAAACGAGATATCTTACCCGTCATTGGCAAATGGATCTGGCTTGTATTTCTCCGCTGTCTTCTCGTCGAGGCCGATATAGCCTCTAGAAACTCCGCGGCCGCCAGCCCACATCACTCCGGCAGCACCCATGGGTACGTGTTCGCCCAGGCTATTGAGGATATACACCCTGTTATTAGGAGTCGGTCGACCGATTGATAACTCTTGGCCAACGACATGTTGATGCATGGTATTTACGATCGTTGTTTCGGTAGGGCCGCAGCAGTTCCAATATGTGCCGTGTTTTGCCCACAAGTCAGCGAGGCTACTGAGGTCAGTAACTGTTAAAGGCAGCGACAGCAGAATACTCACCCTATTGTGGTTGGTTCGCCAGCCGTAGCGACTGTTTTAATTCTGGGATATTGTGTAGGATGGTATTTGGAGAGGATTGTTGGTGTGCAGATGAGGACATCAATCTAGTTCGGTGTAAGCTGAAGCCTAGTCCTCGACTGATATAGCTGTCACAAACCTGTTGGAGAGTTGATTCCCAACTGGAACCGCGGAGAACGAGTGTTCCTCCATTGCATAGGCAGACAAAGACTTCCCATGCCGCTGAGTTGGGTCAGAATTGGAAGCATCTTGGAGACGAGAAACTCACCCATGTCGAAACTTATGTTGAGGACCGAGCCAACGCAAGTGCCAGCTGCTACCCCCAAGTTCCCCGGGGCCAGACATACCAGATTGGCGACATTTCTGTGTGTGATGTCGACACCCTTTGGCTCCCCTGTTGTTCCTGTCTCCCTGTGAGTAGTGCACTATGAGACATTGAGCTCTGCGTTGACTTACCTGATGTATATATCACGTAACAGCCGGACTCTGGAGTTGCGAGGTCGATGTGGACGTCTTCTTCGACAGGGGTCGTTTTTATTTCGTCAATAACAACCACGTTCTGGTTGGGATGCTGGGAGGTGATGCGGTGCTTTGTTGAAGACAGACAAAGGACGACGCCACTGCCAGCCTGCTCAAGGACTCGACGAATAGTTTCATCAGGAACGACACCTCCATCGAGGGGAACATATTGAGCTCCGCATGAAAGGACTGCCCATATACCAATGATCATGTCCAGTCCCCTTTTAGCAACAAGGGGTACCCGCGAGTCAGGACAGACACCTTGAGCAATAAGCTGTGCAGCCAACTCTTGGGCTCGTTTTGCAAGTTGCCCATAAGTTAGCTCTCTTAGTGACCCCGAGAGATCACGTAGGGCAATGGTGTCTGGAGAAGTTCTTGCATGGTGATAAAACGCTGAAGTGAGTGTTGGGAATTGAGGCTCGATACAGCCCCCTTGGCCAAGTTGAAGAGCAGACTCGTGCAGGGAATGTCCCTGTAGCGGAGTGATGACGGCCATTGTGAAGAGAACTCCTTATGGGATGACTTAAGGTAAGGAAGAGACAATGGGGATTGTTGGTGTCTGTTGTTGACCGTTGAGTTGACCCTGAGATAACAACGGACGGGCTTATATAGTTTCAACGGCGTGGCAAAGGTGGCGCCCGCCCTGGAAAGGATGTTTCATTTTTGTCCTCTGAGATGTTCGTCCTCATCATTATCGGTCTTTGATCAATAAATCGTCCCTTGACATGCCCCCATGGGGGGTTGACGTCGTCGCGAGATATGGAGGTTGCCCTGATTTCCACAGCAACTCGGGTTCGAACTCACACCCCGGAGGAGACGGCGGACCCAGATTTTCATAAATGCTTCTGCATTCCTCTCACACCCGCCCGGGGGTCTTAGTTCTACGGAGCCGGCCCCGGGGTACGGAAGAATGTGGGACGGGGCAGCCCGGTCAAGAGAGGAATGTGACGGGCGATGAGACATGTGGACGCCAAGAGGGAGTCCGGACAAGGGCCCGCAATTCAGGTACCAATAAATCGCTTTTCACATTAAGGAACCGGCGTCTGGGGTTTTCCTTCAATACTACCTTGCCTGAATCCGATGGGCTGGATCCTAGTCGGGGTACTCGACCATACCCTGGAAACCGGAACCTGTCAGTCAATCTTAAGTGGCAGTGGACCCTTTTCCGTGGCTATCGATCATGACGGGCATGTCTTGGAGATCCATTCCGCCCTGCAATTCGGGGCGTGTGAAGATGCCGTGAAGATATACATAGCCTGTGGCTTTTTGGTGGTGCCAAGAGTGTCTTTGATGATTGTGCTGCCAACTCGACCCAACTTAGTGAGTTGATGGCGCGTCCTTTTGGCATAAAAGATACTCAACTAATCAGGGTTAAAGACCTGTCTGTCACTTCCTGACACTATCAACCAGTTCGCAGCACTACTCTTCGTTTGATCATCTCTTCTTCCCACGTCATCATTCATCATGCTAGATGCCAGTCTTATCATTGTTGACTCTCCCGAGCACGCACCGGAGGTGTCAGTGATCACACTCAACCGCCCAGAGAAGCGCAATGCCCTCTCGAAAGCCATGATCGCTGAGTTCCTTGGAGCTCTCTCAAGAGTCTCGGCTGACTCAAACACCAAGGTCATTGTCGTAGCTGGACGCGGCTCTTGCTTCTCCGGTAAGTTAAGTGCCGAACCACGTTTTCTTGGCAGTTTGTTGATATGATTGACAGCTGGTGCCGATATCAAGGAGATATCGGCGATGGATGCAGAAGCAGCAAGGTCTTGCCGTTACCTGGAAGATCTGTGCCATGGCATGGCTGCTGTGAGAAAGCCTGTTCTAGCAGCAGTAGATGGGCCTGCAGTATGATAACTTCCAGACTTTGCGGTAAAACTGGCGACTAACAACTCGTGATAGCTTGGAGGTGGTTTTGAGCTTGCCATGATGGTGAGACTCCCACACAACAGCCAATAGCCAGCAACTAACATGTACCAGTGTGACTTGATCTATGCATCGCCACGTGCAAAGTTCGTGCTCCCCGAGGTGAATCTCGGTCTCATCCCCGGAGCGGGAGGCACTCAACGGCTCGCCTCTGCCTTGGGCAAGTTCAGAGTAAGCTTGACGATACACGTGCTCGAGATGAGGCGCCGAGACTAACTTTGTTGGCTAACTTAACCCAGGCCATGAAAGCCATCCTGCTTGGAACGCCAATCTCGAGTGACGAAGCTTTGTCTTATGGGCTGGTCTGCGACATGTTTAAGGATGGGCAGGTATTGGACAAGACTATCGATGCTGCTGCACAACTCGCAGCTCGTGGTGGTGTCGCCGTTCAATTGGCCAAGGAAGCTATATGCCGAGGTTTGTTGGCATACTATGTCTCATATTGTGGACTGAAGCTAATGGTCTGCAGCTGATGAATCATGCCGTGATGACGCATTCGAGAGGAGCTTGTATTACTTTGCTTTTGGGACGGAGGAAAAAGCAACAAGGGTTGAAGCCTTTCTACGACGGTAACTTGTTGACCCGTAGTCTAGTTTCAGTAGATGCATTTTGTCTGGCATCACTAGCCAAGTCCTCGTCATCTTGGTCCTGGCGGAGCAATGTCGGGCTGCTCGAGTTCCTGCATGCCAGCGAATAGCAGTGACTTGTTCCCTTAAGTAGCGATTGTGGTGGAATTATATGATCTATATATTACTTGCATCCCTTTTCTTTGTCGCTTACTGGCTCGCCCTATCGGAAGCTCTCCCAGGCCGTCAGAGGTCAGTGTGGAGTGAGACAAGAGCTTGATGTTAGGCGACGGACCGTGATCCCGCCAGAGTAACTGCATCTCCTGTGCTCATGCCAAGCTTACGGTTTGAGACGAAACTATGTGAAAGTGACTATTGGGCAATACTGTGCTGAGATTGTCAGTAAAGGGGATCTGAAGACAGTTGGGGAGGCATTCCGAGACCCGTCGCTTTTCGGCCTCTGTTTGCCACGCGCCCGGGCTTGATGAAGAGGCGTTTAGGAATGGGAAGATCGTGTCTCTGTTTCAATGCTGTCTTTCTGGAAACATGAGATGAGCGAGGGATGGAACGCTGTTCCTCTGTGGAGAGAAGTTGCATGTGTCTGCCAGCAACTTGAGCGATGTAAGAGCCTACAAGGCTCATGGCCATCTCTGCAGTGACTATGCCGGTGGCCAAGTTTCACAGGAATTCTCGAGTTGCCATGGGTTAATAGTCATTTGATCGTCAATCAGAGAATTATCCCATACCGTGATGAAGACGATATGTGATAGCTGATCCCTGGGATGCCTCTTTGCTTTTGGATATCATGAGTATTGGCATGCCACTTGTTATCAGCGCCAAACAGTCCCTAGTCTTGGAGATAGTCTTCAAATTCAGCTTGACATGGGCACGAGCATGCCTGAGAGGGTATTAGCAAGGCTTACCAGTGGATGGGCCCGTGCCCAAAGGGTTGAGTGAGTGGGTGGCTTCTTTTCTCAAACCTCGCATAAACTCTTTCCAAGCCTTTACTTTCATCTTGGTCCGAAACATTCGGACTCTCACGACCGTAGAAGGTTTCTGGTTTTCACTTCACTCAGGGTAGGAGAAACATGAGGCTACATAGTTCTCGTCGGTAAAAGGGAGGATCCACAGAGAAGTCTCAGTTGACGACCTGAATGTCGGGATATACCTATACCCCCTTGATCACTTGTCATTATGATATTTAGCCCGTGTTTCAGCTATCACTCAGCCAGTTCCGTGGATACGGTTTTCATGATATGGTTGTACTAGGCAGATGAGGATGTAGGTGAACAAAGGGCGAGAGAGATCTGCATAGAGACAGACAGACAGAGTGAAAAGACGGACCGAGTGTTCGGCCGAGGACAACCCCTGTAGAATACCTGTAGAAGCAAAAAAGTGAGATGTATCGTGTCAGTTGAAGTGAGTAACTGATTCAACGAGTGCAGGATCTGAGACTCACGCGAGATTTACCACAAGGATGTGTTGTTGACTTGATCGATGGGCTCTGTCTGTCTGTAGGTAGCTGGGAAAAAGCAAATATGGGTCAAGGGGGTTGATCCTGGTCGATCAGTCAAAGAAACTCGAGACATTGCTCACGTTCTCAGCTCAACTAGAGACTGACTCAGTCTCGACTTGATTCGTGATTCATAATTTTTTATGCATCCGCCTTGTTTTTTGTCGAGTACCGATCAAGTTGGTCACTCTCATTTCTCACACATACCGAACTACCCTGCAGCGGCCTGGTGTAAATATTGATGAGATGGGTGTCAGCCATAGCAATTGAGAAGAGCAAATTGATGCACAGAATGTTGCTTCTTTCTGTTTGGTTCAATCCTATGTTGAATTAGACAAGCAACTCTCCAATGCTCTTCTCCAAAAGCATCACGACTCCAGTGTAAACATCATGAGACAGGTCGGTGTCCTCCAGTCCAACTTCGCTTCTGTGAAACTCGCCATCAATACATCGTGACACTGCACTCCCATAGCTTGGCCCAACAAAACTAATGACTTGGTCTACCAATCGCTTTGCAGTTCTATAGTCTGTAAAGAATTGAGAGCCGATGCTTGACTTGTCTCGCTCACATCGAAAGAGTTCAAGTGGTTTCCCAAAAGCAAGCTCCATCAGAAGAACACCCAAATAAAACAACGCTTGATTCCTCATCGAAGCTAACTCTTGATGTTCTTCGTTAACAGTTTCCTTCACCTGCGGTAAGCTCTGCAGGACAAAGAAACGGTCGTAGATGGGGTCATCTGGGCCTTGGATCAAGTAAATGTCTTGACTGCGAACGACTTTGGGCATCCATGAACTCCCACAAAGCTGAAGAAGACTTGAAGCTACAAGGGCGGCCAGCTTCAGTCTGTCTTGTTCTGATAGGATTATGTGCCGTTGATTTTGTCCAAGGACTTCATTCAGCGATGTCATGGTTCTGTTGGACCGTTCCCTGTATTTGCTCGCAACAATCGGGTACACATCATATGCATGTTTTTTGGGAAGTAACGTGCTGAATATAAGCCCAAAGCAAATTTCTGATCCTCTTACCAAGGGCTGTCTTATGTTTTCACAAAGATCTAACGCCTTGGTCGCTGGCACATGTTCCTCGTGTGTTGACATCTTGACATCTTGTGAGGTATCTGGAGGATGAAATGAGTCGGTGGGTAGTAAAGAAGGGCACCCCTTGAGCAGCGAATGCCTAATAGATCCTGTTGATTGCAATCGCTTTTCGAATTTCGAACCCAAGGTTTGTGCCATGGTATACGAGCGCGCTGCAGGTGTTGGTTTGACCAATACATCCGACCATTTTGTATCATGTGTGGATGAAACGGCAGGGCTCGCACTGGGTTCCTTATACGAGAGAGAGAGACGAAATTCGGCGCCTCCAATGAGACTGTCATGCTTTATATCGTCTGGAACAATATCCGATGTCCGTTTCTCCAACTGTAAACCAAGGTGATGCTCGCACGGGCAGCCAAAGCCTGCTTGTAAGGCTGTAAAGAGCTCAGATGCTATGCCTCGCATGTAGCAAAGGAATTCGCCTTGGAAGCGTATCTTCCTGGCTGGCTCGAGTTGTATGCTCCTATTCACAAGCTGTTCGAGAACCGAAACTCCCTCATTGATCCGAGATAATAAGTCGTCGAGAAACGAGTGCCTGAGTGACCGTCTAATGTTGGACTCATCTCGGATCTGAATACTTATACGGTTTATGGCCTCGTTCATGGTAGCATTGATCTCTCCCAATGTTTGATCGAAGAGATCACAGCCTTTCCACAACCGTCTTCGAAGTTTGGCTTTGAGTTCTGGGTCATCATCGAAGAGGCGACCGGGGTTTTGGATCAAATCCTCTATTCGTGAGTGAGGCACAAGATCGACGAGAACTTTCTCACACACATCTTCAAGCCTCACCCGTTCATTCTCGAGTTTGTTGATCAGCCTTTCCAGTTCATTCTCGTACCTGCGGCTTCGTTGGAGTATGGCTATCCCTGGACTCCCCATCTTGAGTGTTTCGATCGCGGCTGGTATCGCCCCCAGAATAAGGCCTGCAATTTCAAGCCCAGACATGATTCTGATGGTGAAGAAAGTATCTGATCCAGTCGCTGATGGTATGTCCGAACGACAAGGCTCAACTGAGAGGCCAGAATCTCATGTTTGCTTGGGCATGAACGAGTTGGGTATAAATGAGGGGCTGAAAGTGCAAGAACAATGTTGGTTTATGCATATTGTGAGATGGCATATATGCACATTGACAGCGCAAGAGCATCCAATCCAAGCTTAAGTCTCTTCACTTCTCAGCATCGATTCATGTCTCTACAACATGAATGTTTCCATGGTGATACTTCTCTAAAATGCCCAACAATATTAGTATTGATCAACTCGCAAAAGACTGCACCAGAGGCTTTGAAGTCCTGAATCTACAACTGGAAAACCCAGCTTTCGCTATCATTACCAAAACTGGTGAGCTTGCCCGAGTAAAGAACGAAGAGAGCCGATTCGCTCGATGGAAGAGAAATGCTGGAGCCCACACACTTGATCAGAAATTACAGAGCAACACACGTGTCAAGCTCCAAGTCATCCGGCTTTTGAGCCACATTCAGAGATTGCTTGAGGATGCCCGCGCAATCGTAGTTGGGGATCGGGTGCCCTGGGATCAGATTGATGATGAGGAGGATTCACAATCAAAAGATGAGAGGGAATCACTAGAAATTTCCCCAGCAACAGAGATGGAGCAAGTTCTGCCTCACATAGCCGATGTAATTGGCAATCTCTCGTATCTTGGCGTCGCATTGAGAGAACCTTCTCTGATGGCAGAACCACGGATGAAACATCACCTTATGAGCCCTTCGATATTCAGCACGTGCGTTCGAAGTACACTGCGGCCGACGAGGTCATAGCAGAACGTCTTGGGAAGGCTATCTCAGCTAGGAGACAACTATTGTAGGACCAAGATTCGACAGAGTGGAGCTCCTCCCTCCAAGGAGGCTCACTAGTAGATGGGTCAACACTAGAGACCCTCTTCAATGAGCTTGATCTAGAAGACTTGAACTACCAGGGAAGCGATCAAGAGAAGATCTATGACGAGAACTCCTCCCGAACCTCGTATATAGCCTCGGAAGATTTGCGAGCTCACCAAATTCCTCCCTTGCCACAGAAAGCCACGGATGGGGGTCCATTTCGATGCCCTTTTTGTAACAAGACGATAAGGGGATTGTCTACCAAAACCTGGAAGTAAGCGACATTTAACAAATCACATAGATATGAGCTGACTGTTACAAGAAAGCATGTGTATAGGGACCTGCGGCCATACCTTTGCCTGGAACACAACTGTTCCATGCCTCATCATCGCTATGCTCGCCGGAGGGATTGGATGAACCACGTTTTCCAGGAACATTGGACAGTCTTTGTTTGTCCTTTTGGATGTAACCTGAAGATGACCTCAAGATCTAAATGCAGAGAACATTGCCAAACACACGGGAGCGCGAAAGAGCCTTCTGAAATCGAGGATCTCGTCCAACTCAGTACTGTCAACAAGACCGAGACCCCTGAAAGGACAGCTTGCCCACTGTGTAAGAAACGCCTACGGAGCATGGAATTATACGAAAGCCACATCGGCAAGCATCAGAAGCAGCTTGCACTCTTTGCTATTCCCCGTGGCCTTACCTTGACGGAAGAAACGCTGTTGGAGCCAAGCAGAGAAACCGGAATGGATGCGTTGGATCCCACAACACTAGAAGTTGGGACCCTCAATAATGAGGACCTTACTTCACTGAATAAAGACCAGGAAGAGAGAGTAGCGAGTCCCACTCCGGGGCCCGACGAACAATCTGGTACATCCGTGAGAACATCCGACTACTTTTCGATAGGAGAGAGGGCTCGGGAGGGAGGGCGAACTCAATCGGAATTGGAAAGCTTTGCAGGCAGCAGCAGCAATCCAGGACGACCGAGGGGCAGAGCAAGCCGGTGGCGATGCTGTAATTGTGGATGTGGATGGAACATCCTTATTCTCGATTGTATTTGCCCTTCATGCCAAGTACCGCAGTGCGGTGGGTGTACCTATGGCTAGTCTCTCGTACCAATGACGAGGAAGGGAGCTGAACCGAGGATGATTTCTGTCCATCAGCTCAGAGTCTCAGGGGCCAATACGGAAATGACAAGACTAAGCAAAAATGATCTAATGGCTTTCTTAGATACTTATTATCAGATACGTCCACACAACTTCATTATACTTTCAACTTCTTCATCGCGGTAACCAGAGTATCTGCCGACCTCCTCGCCATATCAGATTTCTTGCCTAGTATCCACAATCCCTTTACACAATCTTGTGCACGACGCATGCTCTCCTGAAAATCATGACCAGTGTTGGCTGGTGTAGTCAGCCCAAACTCCAAGAAATCGTTCGCTTCGTGTATTAATATCATAGCTGCCTTGGCAAACGCCCTGATGAGGATGATGGTCCAGGGCTCTGTAAGAATTGTTGCTTCGTTTACTGCATGGTGGAAATGTGACATCTGCGGTGCCGTCATGTTTGTTAGGTTGTGACTTGGCGTTGATACTTTTGCCAGATCGGATAGTTCTCGTGCACTTGCTTCACGTATTCTTGTTACCATCTTGCTGGCTAGGCGGCCCTGAGATGCTGCCGCTTCTCCCAACTCGTTCTCATCGACATACTCGATAAGATCGGCGAGCATGAGGGCACCAAGGTTCCAATGCGACGAGATACAGACAAACCAGCTCTGAAGACGGGCTGGCACTGATTCGTAGTCGTGAAGTAGCTCTTTGAAGAACGCACCATGTGTCATATTCCAATATCGATATAGCGAGGTTGTGTTTTTGATTGTTTCTTCAACCTTCTCACCGCGACCACCTCTTCTTAGAATGTTTTGCAGATAAGAAACATGCCGGAAGAGGAGGACCTTGACCGGTGTTGATTTAGTGATGGCTTCAGCTGCGGATTCATAAGAGCAGGGCCAATGCACAGTATGATACATGTGAGGCTGCTCCAGACTGTCTTGGATAAACAGAGGTACGTTCCACCGTCCGTTTGTCGTTGCGTCAAGATCTTCTTCTGCATCGTCATGCTGACTGTCTGCGTCAGCAACAACAACCGGACGCTCGCTCATAGACGACGAAACGGTGTCAAGCATAACGGCAAGCCAGTATAGCAGCCCAACAGTGCCACGATCCTCAGGATTCATCATGGACAACATGTCGTTGTTCTTGGGGCTAGTGAGAGGTCCAGTCACACCACGGCGGCCTGAATCGAAACGAAACTTGAGAGCATGCATCTTTCGCGCAGCTCTCTCCATAAAGACTGGGAGGCCATCCCGTGATATGATTTCTCCCAGCTCAGCGTTCAAAGCCTTCAAGTCAACTTTTGGAGAATCACTTATCAATGTGCTGCGGTTCGGGAGAGTCATCGATTCATCATCACGAGTCCATGGCTTTTGCGTGAGGCCAAATATCAGCTCCGCCGTCGCGACACGATATGATTCAACGTCTGAAACTTCTTGCAGGGCCCTTTTGGCTTGCTCCCAAATGTTTCGTTGAATGTTTCGATCAAACTCCTCATTGACGTCGTTGAGAATATCCTCTGGCCTTTCATCCTCATCAGAATAGCGCTGTTGTTGACGGCGGCTACCCTGAGACCATTGTGTTGCAAATGCCATGATGGCAAGGTGGAATGCCTTAGCGGCGCCTTGGTCTTCAGCCCGCGTTAGTCGAGTGAGTTTGGCTGTCTGAACTGCATGGTCGAGGTTGATGGTGCGGCGGTAGATACGGTTTGACCACGAGGACCCCCATTCTGTAGGGGCATAACTCCCCGAAGTGACATAACCTGGAGCTCTGTAGGGGCATGTGACTTCTGTGAGCCAACAGGAAAGGTTGTGTTCTAGAACGTCATGGTAGATTTGTAGGAGATTTGTGGAAATGAACTGGTTGTTGGTTCTTGTCATCATCGTCTGGTCAACTGAGAATGGCGATAATGAGTTCATGCGACGATCAGTCCAAATTGGCGATGTGCGTCGACGCTTCAACCTCGTTGTATCATCTTCGCTGGCGGTGTCCTCTCCAACCGATGGCGAAGATAAGTGACTATAAGATCTTGATGAGTTTGATGGGGGAGTAGATGACCAAGCATTGAGCTGTGACTGGATTGAGAGACGTGAGTCATACGGCTGTGAGTAGGTAGATTGCGGATAACCAGAAGAGAACTGGCCAGTAATGGTGTTGTAATTATTGAGAGCCGGTGTATTATTATGAGTGAGAGGTGTCTGAAATGCTGTGCCATTGATTGAGCGTGGTATCGGCGGTTGAGCTGCTCTCTGGTGGTTGGGTAAACGCGGGCCTTGAGTGAGTCGATCTGGATCACGAGACAGTGGCCGTGATGAGCCATTGACGCGTAAAGCCGCAGATATCGGATCTTGTTTCTCAAAAGCTGGTGTTGCTTGTTGTGGTGTATGAGTCGCCTCACTTCTTTGTCTCTTGACCGGAACATTCGGTCCCTGGCCTGAAGCATCTAATGAAGTCGCTGCTTGTATTTGCGACCAAGCCCAATTCATAGTACACGTTTTCCTCGTCTTGGTACAATAAGAGCAAGGCTCATGGCCAGTCCCAGAGGCTACCTCATTTAACTAGCATTAGCCTTGGTCATCAGAGGGTCAAGGGAGCGGCTCAGTCGCGCCGGTTGACTTACCGAGCCGCTCTCCAACTGTCATGGAACTGCTGCTGCATCTTGAAGATGCAGGGCCAAGAAGTGGTGGTGCATCGCAGGCTCGTTTTGACCTTCGGCATTGGTCACACGCGTAATGACTTCGCTTCATATTCCCATCTGGCTCCACTGTGAGCGGTAGCTGATGCCTTGGGGTGAGCCTTGTTTGGCTGCGATGATTGTGAGTTTGTTATGAGATGGCTGGGCATGTCATCAACTGGAATAGTGAGTGGAGTGACAAAAAGTTAGACAACAGGTCTTGGCAGGGAATTGGCCGGACAGGAGGAGCTCTGTGAAAATCCAAGCTTGGACTCTCGTACTCCACTAACATCTGACATCCGCTTCCCCGGCCTAGAGCTAGAAATAAGAGGGTAATTAAAATAGAATATATTTATATATAAAGGGGATTTTTAATATATTTTAATATAATAATATTATATTAATTTATTTTCTTATTATTATCCTTAT
>JABFFB010000728.1:0-20251 GCA_013623555.1 Fusarium nisikadoi | reverse complement strand
GTGGAGGTGAGAGGGCGCTCTGTGGGTTGGGAAGTATTGATGGGCGGGCTGGGGCGGCGGCGCAGGAGCTGTGGCAGCGGCTCTGGTATTGACCCTGGGGTCACAGAAGCTTCAACATTGAAAAGGAGCCTGTGAATCACATAAGGTTAGCGTCAGTGAATCACATCCTAAGCCTCGCCCTTAACCAGGACTTGAATGGTCTGTGAATCGGGATGTAGAGTGTGCGAATGGGAATCAGGGTGCGGACTGTCTGTGAATCACGAATAGATAGGAGGGTTACTTACGAATCTGGCATTTTGATATCCTTGAAAAGAAAGGAAAAGAAAAGAGAAAAGGAGACTGGCGAGATGAAATCAAATATATTGATGCTTGTGTATCCGATTGGGAAAGAACTCCCCATAAGTCCTTCATCGACTTGAGCAAGTTTGACCATGGTACTCAAAGCAGGTCAAGGACTTCGCCTTCCCTTCTTCCCGCCTGAACCAACTCCTCTGTTTGTTAGAGTCTTTGCGTAACATGGTCCTTGAGAGGCCATGGCCACAAGCCCTCCAGAGGAATGTCATCCAAAATGTAATTTGCGTTGTCTTCACCATTGTCTATTAAGAACATGTATACCCAGTTTTCGTCCTTAGATACATCCCAGGCACGACAGCTATACACTTTATCCGCTGAAAGATGCTCGACGCGGAATTTGTTTGCAATAGGAAGTTTCAGTGTCGAGACCACCAAATTCCCTTTCCAACTAGGGCCAGAAAGAGCGAAATGGCGGGCATAGTAGAGCGTCTGGTGTTCCTGCGGATCGTGACGCTGGGTCAAGCAACTCTCCTGCACATTCACATTGTCTTGAGACACGTAAAGTCCTTCTCTCATCAAGCCGACAATATCTGTTGTGGAAAGCGTGAGGTGGGCATCCCAGCCGGTATCCAGTTGCACTACCGGGGTTTCCTGCCTCAACAAGTCAGGGTCAGATCCAAACCAGAGTTCCACCTTCCACACTTTAGGTGCCGTGACTTCTTGGTAGGGAGGGGGAGGGTTTTGAGCGACAGGTCCCTCAGTGACTTCTGTATTTATGTGAGTTGACGGAGGCCTTGAGGGTGAAGGTTCTTCGGCTTCTGGGGTGGTTGGGGGAGGCAAGGCTCGGTTTAGGATGTTGAAAAGGCTCATGTTGTCCGACCTTTCTTCAAGCAGGTGAAATTGATTATGAATTGGGTAAAAAGGATTTTTTTATAATGAAAAACTCGAAATTTGTCTAAAGCTGAACAAAGAAACTCACAGGTTATATACTACCTACCGAATAGCAGTTAAACTTCTTCCGATATCTACGTTAAGTTTGGGGGTTAACCTTTGGTTATGTGGGAAAGGAGAGGTTCCCCTAGAAGTGCTTTCTCTTACAGGCTTATTGAAAGAGACATCTTGAGGCTTAAAGTATGTAGCATCTGAACGACGTGTTGCTTACAGTCGAGGTTTGTGGTCGAGAGCTTATGTCACCACAGAGAACTTAAAATCACACTGCTCAATAGCCAAGCATTTCCATGACCTTCAAGATTTGACAGGAATATCAAGCGGTGAAACCAAACGGGGCTTTTTTTCTCACAAGTAATATTCCGATTAAGCCACGCATACATGCAGTGAAATACTAGCAGGGAGAAGTATGCTTCCTATTTCAAGTTTTCTTTTGATCCGGCATTCCAAAGTATTACAATATCATTATTTTAAAACGACTCTATTCAGCGAAACAATGGCTGAAACAGAGTCTCTCTTTATAAAAGACTATCTCAAACTAGATCAAACACATGCTCTTTCTATCATGCATGTTTTCGTTAGTCAACATGGTTAGCCTCCGTCCGTGCTAGCCGTGGATGCATCATTGGTGTAGCAAACAACTTTCTTTTTTCGTTGAGTCAGAAATTGAGTTCTATATATAAAGTTTCTCTAAGTGATGTCGGCTGATTTAAGCTCTCAGCCATAAGTCTCTGTTGCAAGTCCAGCATCGTGTTAAGATAACTTTGTTATGCCGGATCTTTCGCCACCTTGTGGCTCAACATTCCCCAACCTGGACCAGTTTAACGTGATATGGGATTGGGGCAGCCTTTTTATCCCTTAGGGGAATATATTTAGAGTTCTTTATACCTCAGATATGATCATTATTAGATAGGCTGAAAAGCTTATCTTAGGTAATTATATAGACAGCTAGTATACTACCTGAATTGGGTTTATAAGAGTGTTATTCTGAGTTGTTAGAACTGATAGCTGATACTCATATTACGCTCCTTACTCGTTGCTCTGTTACAAACAATACACCTGGTTAATAACTAAGACAGGATAAAGTTTCCCAACTGGGCCCATGAATGAAACTCATTCTTAGAAAATTATCTTGGTATCCAATCACTCACTGGGAAGCTCAAAACACTAAATAAACGTGCTCCACCAAACACGTACAAATATCACCCTGATCATGCTCCTATAAATTTGCCATATTCACCATTTATAATCCTCCTCTCTCCCGAAACCTCACTACCTTACAAAAGCAGGTTTTAAGAAATGTCCTCTCTCATCAAGACAAGGGTTCTTATCCTGTCAGATACTCATGGATTACGCTTCGAGGAAGATAAGAAACCACTCGCACCAGTCGACCTTGTCATCCACTGCGGTGACCTCACGGAAGACTCTAAACTCGAAGGCTTTCGAGAAACGATTCAACTTCTCAAGGAAGTCGATGCCCCCACCAAGATTGTTATTGCAGGAAATCATGACTTCTCTCTTGACGATGGGGTCTTCAATAATAAGATTGCAGAAGCAAGCAGAGTAGCGCAAGAGGACCTTGAAAAAAGCATCAAGGATGAGTACGGAGACTATGGCGAGGCTAAGAGGCTGCTCGTTGAAGGAGATCATGGTATCATATTCCTCAACGAAGGAACACATGCGATTCGCCTCCAAAATGGCATCTTGATGAAAGTTTATGCCAGTCCATATACTCCTGCCATAGCCAGCAGCACGGATTGGGGATTTCAGTACAATGGGGCCCATGAATTCGCTATTCCAAAAGGGATCGACATTGTGGTCACACATGGCCCGCCGCACGGCATAATGGATATGACGCCAGAAAGGCAACGGATAGGTTGCCCTCAACTATTCTCTGCCATTGCAAAAGCACAGCCAAGAATTCACTGTTTCGGACATGTCCACAGCAGTTGGGGCGCAAAGATCGTTTCTTGGCGACCACAGATCTCAGAATATCCATCCCATTTCAGCGACATCGACAATGCAAAGTCGCGAGTTATCGAGAGTCTGCCACGCTTGCAAGGGACCAAGTGGGAGTCTCCAGAAGATATTAAGGTTCGACAAGACAGATTAGAGCGATATAGGTCTCAAAGATGTTGTGTCACCAGTTATTGCCAAGGCGATAAAGAGCAACTAACTTCCGGGGAGACCTTATTCGTCAATGCAGCACTTATGGGAAACAAAGGTCTCACGCAGTATCCATGGCTTGTCGATATTGAGCTTGAGGGTCACCAACGCGATGGAAAGTCTTCAGATGGCAACTCAACTCAAGATCCTATGACGATGCTGGAAGATGTTCATAAGACCCAGAAGCGAGAAGCCGGTGTATCTTTCAATATTGACGGGGAAGGTAAGAAAGCAAAACTCGATATAAACGATGATTCTAAGGGATAGCTCTTGTAGAAGAGCCTCAGAATTAAACACATTCCACATCATGAAGTTATAGCCCGTTCTTCCCGTATCCGAACAGAAATTCAACCAAGAGTGCCTTCAGTCCTGTTATATGTTCCTTTCGGTAACCTTAAAGTTCTGGATAGCTTAGTGTTGACAGCCGTTCTTGGCGCCAATAATGGTGCGTCCACTTGTGGCCTTCACCATATGTTGAAATGCAAAGATTAATATACCAACTATGGATACGTCATCGAATTTCTATGATGACAGGAAGAATAGAGTAGAAGCTTTGGTGATTGATAGTAATTACTAGAGAAAGGGGCTCCTATTGCCAACTCTATGACATGTGGTTAGGCTCAGCAACGTCCCTTGTCGCCCATAAATCTGCCGGTATCTGAAGCGCCACAGAAGTCAAGGCCAGGGGCATAGTTCATGTAGCCACAGCCAATCGTATATAAACCGATGGAGGACGGTACCAATGTTCCTGGTACATACCAACCACATCTATCGGTGATACGTTCAAGAAGACCAGCGTAATTGGTGGCAGTCATCGGATAAATACCGTCAGTACAGCAGAATGCGACCTATTCCAGTGTAAGTAGTTGGGGAAAATAGATGCATCCGCCTCCTTGATTACAAACGTATCCAAGGACGGGCATCGAAAATAACTTACCACATCACCCCAAATGGAATACCAAGCTTGAGTGACCTCACCCACGCCGTCTTCGGAGGTACGGAATTGCGCTTTAAGCATGTCGACTGCTGTATCGCAATTTCCATGGTTCATGGAAAGACTAAAATATTCAACCAATACATTAACCATGCACTCGACTGTGACGAAGATGCCAATGTTTGTACATACCCGCATCCACAATACAACTCTGGTTGACTTCGGTCCCATCCACCTTCATCTCTCCACTGGCGAGCCTTCACCTGAGGCTGAGGCGAAGGTATTTTCGGAGTCACGGTGGTAGTGTGGTCAAGTGTGAGTCCATCATAGACCTCAAGACCTTGAGCGTTCACATGTACACTGTATACGCCATTGGGCAGTTTCTCTGGCATCGTGAATCCCGCGCAAGCAGCAACCGACTGCAGAACAAGGATGGTGGTTGTGGATTTCATAATGAACAGATATGTTGAGTTATAGGAGGTCTTGGTAAAGGAAGAGTTCTGAGACTGGAAGTTGTGAGTGATGAAACTTCAGTCTCTATGAGACAAACTGAACCCTTTTATATTTCTTTCGTAGTCTTCAAAGAATTGTATTGAAGAGGCACAGTGATCGGGCTGCCGAACTGAGATTAGACCTGTACAATTGTGCCTCATGATTCCCAATTCATCTGAGATCGAAAGACAAAAGATCTCGGCAGCCTCCAACCTTGTCATTTCAATGCGTAAAGTGTCATGCCGTCTTATCCGCTTCGCATCATGGGCCAATGATAGAAAACATCCATGTGATGGGATTGGCGGAAGCAAACCCGCAATAGCCGCTAGCCAGCCCAAGGGTCAAAAAGTCCTTCAACATGGGGCTGAATGCTCTTCATACAATATCTAGGTATCTAGCCTCAACGCCTATGCAGCGGCCGCTGGTCGATAATTCAACATACATCCATGTCACTACATATTAATAGTTGGTCGGGCTCAGTCGGTGTAATACTAGCTTACAGTATAGTATTCCTTCGTGTCAGAAAAATGCCTCGATGAACCAGGGAATCTTCAGAGTCTAAGATGCTTTATAGTTAAATATCCTTACTAATTGTTCATTAAGAATCCAAGCTAGGCTCAATGTCACATACGTACAAGCTAGGAGTGCGCAAAGGGCAGGTAGTATTCCTAGTAGTCCCATCGACAAGATATGAATTCTCATACCAAAATCTAATCAAGCTATTCCATCTGTAATGCTGATTTGCTACTATACCGGTATTGACTGTTGGTGCCCTACTCTCGACATCCAAGTTTTATACTAATGAACTAGTTCCCATTCCGCTTCGGCCCAAGGCCTTCCACGCGTATCCTTTGCCACTCGTGACACAGACATCCAAGTCGATAGGCCCCCAGTTACCTGGAATATATCATTCTGATTACCTATCCCATCAATAGAGTGCCAAATCTTGCCCTCGCCCATCAAGAATCGTAGGTATCGCTCTGGCGTAGGCGATGGCTTCGCTAGGACACTACTCTTATAGCTTTCAAGCGGTACACTCGTCACTTGTATACGATCAGCCCCGTTTGCTTCCATAATCTCTGCTATCTCAGCCATAGACTTGCTATCACCGCTAAGGTGCACCTCAGGTGGTATGATGCCGACTGACTGACTTGCGAGTATGGCGAGCGCCTTGCCAACGTCGTACATGCTGGTGTACGAAGTCTTCTGAGCAGGGTCCCCTACAGCCTCGTATCTACCCCTTTTGGTATCAAATCCAAACCACGGGCCGATGGAGTCCTCTAGGAATAGGCCTGCATAGACGCGGCATATTCTTAAGTCGGGAATGAGCTCTGTTGCTAGCTGGAAGTGCGCCTTCTTGGCATCCCATTCTTCGTGCGGAAAATCGTGCACATAATGGTCGACACCAAACTCAGAAGGGAAATAGAGCTTCACACCAGACCCAGGAATGCTGCGAAGAAGGGCCTCTTTGAGGTGATGACCACTGGGGCCTACGCTGTATTTAAGAACGAGCTTTGTCAGGTCTTGTCACAGTCAAATTGAAGTAGACGTACGTGTTAATCAGGACATCAACCCCAGTCAGTGCCTCTTGCAAGTTCGTCTCTGCATATAGACGTAATGATGCGCCTTTTCTCACGAGATTCTCAGCCTTGGGTGAGCGGGAGCGTGCCAGGACTATGATGTCCTGGAACCTATCGCGAAATGGCTGTTGGAGAAAGCCCTCAATAACTTTGGCACCGAGATTACCAGTCGCACCGGCGATTGCTACAGTTGGAAGAACAGGCATTTTTAAAGATGTACGGATTGTATATGTTATGAGGGTTGATAACTGTGGTGCGAGTAAGTGCTTTGTTGGAGAATAAGGTGTAACCTAAAGGTTAGTAGTATTTATTCCACGTTGGGGAATTATGTAAGCTTACTTCATGCTTAAATACCTTAAATCTCCCTCATTATGTTATCTTCTGTCTCTATAAATATCAATCCTTTAAATGCTCTCTGTCTACTAGATAAAACTGACATAAACTATTAGTAGTTTAGTACCTAGGTTAGGTATGCGTAGATAGATACCAGCTTAGCTAATCCATATACAAACTAAGAGGTATATATATACTCTCTATTACATCCCCTAGCAAGCTAACTGCAAGAAATAAAGTTTTATAACTATACTAATATTTCTACTACCTTTTTAAACTATAAGTATAATGATGATTGAACAGGCGGGCTGTAACCATAACCAAAATGGCCTCCAAACTCCAAGCCATATTTGTTTCATTACCGATATCGCATTGTTTAAGGTTCATCGTTCTTTATATGTTATATTTTCTTGGTTTTGACACTGCGTTTGATAAGATGACGTGGTTAGCTGCGCGTCCCCCCATTTCTACAAACTTCGGGGTGAACATGAAGGGCTTTTTGCTGTCTAGATTAACTGGCTGGTCAAGTGGCCTGATGGGGAGAGTAGAAACCACAGAAAATGTACTAGTTTACTGATTTCGACAAGTCATTCTTCTGCTACGTCCTACGCTGCAGGTGAATATGATGGTAACAGGAAGTTCTTGACTGTTAATTTATGCTAGACGATGAGAAGACACTAGTGTCAAACGACAGGCACTTGCATATCGATAGACAATATCTGATATCATCACTGGGAAATTCTCCTCGGCGTGTATTCTTGCCCCACTCTGTGCTGCATCAGGGACAGATCACTTTGTGTATTGGGGGTCCCAGGCATCATCGCAAAGAGAAGCTAGCTCAACATTTGCTATCATTGTATGATGTTACCGCAGTCTCAAGTCCATCAGTTTCACAAATCGTAGCCGTGTGTAGTGAGATGCACGGAGCAGCTCTTCGCCACCCTGGGGAACGCGCCCGGTCTAAGGGGGGGACCATGAAGTGACCATGATGAAGCAGACAGTGGTGATGATGGGAAGTCTTATGAGAGATGAGTGTGGAAATTAAACATCGCCCTCTAATGACAAGCCGGATGCATCGGCAGATGGCTGATTCGAGTATATTCCAGCTATCATGGAGTCTTGATAGAGAGCGCGGCTCGCGGCTGATGCTCCTATACTACTACCTGGGAGCTATGACCAGCAGTCCAACACTACGACCACATTAGCACAGTGTGTTCTACGATATCCAATCAACAGATGCAATGTCTAATTAGTTTGTGACGATGGTGTTACCCCTCAAAGGGCTGAATCACTAAACCGCCAAGCCATCCACGAGGCGTGACACGCGATAGTTCACGAGTCAGACAGGGATAACTCCGCAAGAGGCCAAGCGTGGTAACTACCGACGAAACGTAGAATGCGGAGAAGATTAACGGAGGATCTTGGCGACAGGTTCTGCCCAGTAAAGTCAGTTGACGCGCTGTCTCAGCTCGGTGCGCGGTTATCTCCTGGTGGGGTCGCTATCAAACGATTCCTTGTTTGGGCTTGTCTTTACGTAGGAGATTCTGGGATCCGTATCAGCTCAATCTGGGGAAATGGGAGATGAGTCGATGCTTATCATGTGGAGATGCTGCCTTGTTATCAGATATAAGTGAGAATTCGTCGGTTTGTTATCGCTGAAGTTGCTGTCTTTCGAGGCTCGTATTTGGAGAAGGTGAATAGCCGCGACCGCGCTCTCTCACATGCACAGACGGCGGAATGCAGCCGCGTTGAAACGTGTGATCAGCGGTTTTATGACCGAAAGGTCAAGCCACTACTGCTCGTGTACCCCAGATGGACTAACCAGTTCAGGACAAAGATAAGTAGGACCTAGATCGTGGAGGACGCCGAGTCTAGGCCCCTCACGGACGGCCCGTTTCCTTGATTCTCATTTCTCGTCTGCTTTTTTAAAAAAGATAATAATGTCCACTTTCCCCTGATCATAATTGACGCGACAACACAGCATAGGTACACATAGTACCGCGCCATAATTGCAACACTCTACTTGTTAATCTATCTTGATTGCTTCTTCATCTGTAATTGTTGTCCATCATGGAGTCTGCCACCAAAAGCGGCGACGCCGATCAGGCCCTCGCCCGTCTGGGCTACAAGGCTGAACTCCCTCGAAACCTCAGCATGCTGAGCGTCCTCGGCTTGTCCTTCGCCATCATGGCCGTCCCCTTCGGTCTCTCGACGACAATGTTCATCACCTTGACCAACGGCCAAGCTGTCACCGTTCTCTGGGGTTGGGTCCTCGTGTCGCTCATCTCCATGTGCATCGCCGCCTCTCTCGCCGAGATCTGCGCCGTGTTCCCAACGGCCGGCGGCGTGTATTACTGGAGCGCCATGCTCAGCACGCCTCGCTACGCTCCTATCGTCAGCTTCGTCGATGGCTGGCTGACGCTCGTGGGAAACTGGACCGTTACACTCTCGATCAATTTCTCTGGTGCGCAGCTTATCCTTAGCGCCATTACCATCTTCAATGAGGATTTCGTCGCGAATACATGGCAGACGGTCTTGTGCTTCTGGGCTGTGATGCTTGTCTGCGCTTTAGTCAACGCCTTTGGTTCGCGGTACTTGGACCTTATCAACAAGGTCTGCATTTACTGGACCGGCGCGAGTGTCATCATCATTATCGTCACATTGCTTGTTATGGCACCTTCGCGTCGCTCTGCTGAGTTCGTCTTTACTCACTATGATGCTTCGGCAAGTGGCTGGCCTACAGGCTGGTCGTTCTTCGTTGGACTGCTGCAAGGTACGTATGCCAAGCCTTTAAATTAAACGGTTGCTAACTATCCTAACCAATAGGTGCTTATGTCCTGACTGGCTACGGCATGGTCGCTGCCATGTGCGAAGAGGTCCAGAACCCGGAGCGTGAGGTCCCCAGGGCCATCGTCCTCTCCGTCGCTGCCGCCGGTGTCACCGGAATTATTTACCTCATCCCCATTCTCTTCGTCCTTCCCGATGTTCAAATGCTTCTCTCCGTCGCCAACTCCCAGCCTATCGGCACCCTGTTCAAGGTTGTCACCGGTTCTGCGGCTGGTGGCTTCGGTCTTCTCTTCCTTATCCTTGGCATTCTCATGTTCGCAGGCATTGGTGCCCTCACCGCCGCGTCTCGCTGCACCTACGCTTTCGCCAGAGATGGTGCTATTCCCGGATACAAACTCTGGAGCAAGGTCAACCACCGTCTTGACATGCCTGTCAATGCCCTCATCCTCTCTACTGTCGTTGACTGCATCCTCGGATGCATCTACTTTGGCTCTTCTGCCGCCTTCAACTCCTTCACTGGTGTCGCTACCATCTGCCTCTCTTCCTCCTATGGTGTCCCCGTCGCTGTCAACCTGGTGCGAGGCCGCAAGATCGTTAAGCACTCTCCTTACCCTCTCGGCAAGTTTGGCCCCCTCATCAATGGTATTTGCGTCGTCTGGATCGTCTTCTCCATCGTCATCTTCTGCATGCCCGTTTCTCTCCCTGTTGAACCTGGTACCATGAACTACGCTTCCGCCGTCTTTGCTGGCTTTGCCGCTATTGCCATCGTTTGGTATGCTGCTTATGCTCGGAAGAACTTTACCGGACCCCCAGTCCACGATGGCGATTCCTTTGAGCCTGGCGTGCAGGTCCTCAAGGGCCAGGAAGGTAGTGCGCCCATACATGAGGGGGCGAGTGATGTTCCAGAAAAGGATTCTAATTAAGTTCTGCAGATACCACCAAGACCCCTGTATCATAGTTGTTAGCATATGTAGCAATGCATTCTTGGCTTTTCACTACTCCGTTTGCCGCTGTTCATCTCTGTGTTGACTGTCAATTGATGAGCTTGTACCAGTATGCGCCATGGCAGGCTGACAGCTATCCATCTTTGCATGCGACGAGACGTATCGAAGACGAACAAGCCTAAAAGCCAATCATCCCCGCATGGATGAATCAACAGCGGGTCACGGCACCCTCATCACAGCCCCGAATCCGCCATTAAAGTTATAGCGATTAGAGGGGCTAACTCCCCCAACTGGCCCCTTGAGGTCGGTACCTAATGTACCTGAGTAGAAGATGTTGGTAGTCCTTAGGCAGAGATTTAAACGAACGATAAGGTGCGAGCCTAGGAGATTTTATACAATGGAAGTTTGTACATTAAGATAAAGTCTGAATGGCTTCCATACTCTTTTTTTAATAAATCTTATCCAGGCAATGTAGGACCCAAGCCCACGTATGGCTTCTGCCTCCGAAAGTCGGCGTGAATCATCATCTCTAAAAACTTACGACGATCGCCGACAATGTAATTGTATTTAAACCCAAGCCAAACGGGACGTAAACACAACCCATCTTCCCCCATCCATAAATTACATTTGCAGAACATGCCTCAAACGCAACCTTTTCTCCAGGCTCTCGCAGCCGATGAACACAACCAAACCAGCTTTCTTCAAAGGTTTGTACAAGCTGCATCCCCAAACCCCCCTGGGGACACAAGCAAAGCAACAGCAGTCATTGGAGACTATTTGTCTGCCAAAGGAATTCCTTACGAACTCGTCGACGTCAACGGGGACGGCAGAGTTAATGTAGTTAGCGACTTTCAAGGCGGAAAAGGCCCTGGCCCGCGCGTCGTGCTGAACGGTCATGTCGATGTTTTCCCCGTTGGTGACGGTAGCGGGTGGTCTCGAGATCCTTGGTCGGGCGATATAGTCGATGGAAGACTCCATGGGCGCGGAGTCGTAGACATGAAGTCCGGGACTGCTTCGCTCATCATTGCGTATGCTTCTTTGTACGAGCGTCGCCATCTCCTCTCGGGTAGTGTTGCTCTTTGCGCTGTCGCTGACGAAGAGACGGGTGGGAAATGGGGTACCAAGTATCTCATTGAACAAGACAAGCGCAGATGGGGTGGTGATCTCATGCTGTGTGCTGAACCAGGTGGTCTTGAGACTATCAGATTCGCAGAAAAGGGAACGCTGCGATTGACATGTACTGTCAAGACCAAAGGCGCGCTGGGACCATATCTTCATCTCAGTAAGGGCGCCATCCGAACAGCCAGCGCTTTCATCAACGAGGTCATCAAGTCCGTGGAGTCTTTGCCAGTCAATCTTCCAGATGAAATGGAGAGACATCTAGAAAAGCTAGAGGTCAAGCGAGCTATCGACCAAGCAATGGGCACTGGAACTACTACAATTATTGCTCGACCGACCGTTAATGTTGGCACAATTGCGGGCGGCCTCAAAGTCAACATGATCCCAGAAACATGTACCTTCGAGCTGGATATTCGCATGCCAGTAGGGATGCGAGAAGACACGGTTCTGGAGCTGATTGACACCATCATCCCGCAGTACGAGCCCGCGAGTATTACGATCAAGAAGCAAGCTGCTGCGAGTAACCCTTTCAATTACTCGGTAATCGATCATCCCATCGTCAGTCATCTCAAGAACAACGCCAAGAGTCTGCGGCCAGGTGCCGATGCTCCTGTTCCCATACCCTCAATGGGCGGATCAGATTGTAAGCATTATCGGTATGCTGACATCCCGGCTTACATCTTTGGCTGCAGCCCAACAACAAGTGAGTCTTCCTTAATAAATAGGCCTGAGTAATTACTGACGGTTCCCCAGTGGCATCTGTGAATGAATCAGCGTCAATTGAAGAGTTTCATCATGTTACAAAGGTACATGCGTTGGCTGTCTGGGATTACTTACATCATGTATAAAGTCTGTAATATGAACTCCATGTGTCATCTACAGCCAAGGCCTGGGCTAGGAGATTACATCCATCTAGTATAACTTAGATCAAGAAGTATCTAGAAGATTCTATTCGCGGTTTGAGAGGTGAGCTTATTCATCCATATAGAACTCGATAGTATATTAACATAAGAGTTCGAAGATAATTGGACTAATCAGTAGCATAGAATTATCTGCCGTAAGTGTCTATCTTCTGGCTTCGCAAGGTGGCTCCAAGGTTCAAAGGCTGCAGCCCCTTGATGCATAGGTACTCAATTCTTAAAGTTTGCTGTGTGTAGGTTATGATGATCACCTTTGTTGCAATGGCTTGTCTGGCGCCTAAAGTAACTGAAGGGTATTGGTTTTTCTTTCCTTATGTTAGCTTGGCACATCCTCTGATCACTCTCCAAAGACCAAATCTATCCCACTGCGTCACTTTTGTTGTGACGGTCACCCAACCTGACGCTGGCTATCCATCATCATGTCTGAAAAGAAGATTCTCATCCTTGGAAGTGGTATGGTTGCAAAGCCATGCGATGATTACCTGCTCCGGAACGAGAATAACGTGCTCACAATTGGACAGTGTCTCTTCTCTGCCCTTACATGCCCAGAACCTTTAACGAGCTGACTTTCTGGGCGCTGCCTAGCCTGCCGTAATCTTTCTTCTGCTCAAAAGGTTGCAGCTGGAAGGCCTTCTGCTAACGCAATCGCCCTTGACATCGTATCACCGGACCTGGACCAATGCATCCCAGAACATGACCTCGTCATTTCTCTCGTGCCCTTTGTCCACCATGCTGCCATCGTCCTATCATCTATCAATGGCAAGGCAAACGTTGTTGCAACAAGATACGTGTCTCCTGCCATTCGTGAGCTCGGGGGACAAGCCAGGGCGGCTGGTATCATTGTGTTGAACGAAGTTGGTGTCGATCCTGGTGTGGACCACCTCTATGCTATCAAAACTATCGGCGAGGTCCACCAAAAGGGCGGAAAGGTATGATCTTGAGTTCTGCTCGTATTGTCGCGGCCTGCCGGCCCTGAAGCATCTGACAACCCTTTGTGTTTCAAGGTACGTCAACATACTGTGACCGACCTCGTTTGTAAGCTTCTGACTTCCCAGTTCTCTTGACCCCCTCGTGGTGCCTTGCTTTCGCAGCAAAACGTTGCCACTTTCCTTCGAGATGGAAATATCGTGGAGATTTCCGACCAGGATCTCATGAGCAGTGCAGTTCCATACCACATTCTTGATGGATACTCGTTCCTTGCATATCCCAATCGAGATTCTGTACCATTTAGTCAAGCTTATGGAATCCCCGAAGCTCACACCGTCATCCGGGGTTCACTCGGATACAATGACAGCCCTGCTCTGGTCAAGGCCCTGATCTACCTTGGCTGGCTCGACACAGGCTCCAAAACCTGGTTGAAGGAGGATATAAAGTGGCCGCACATTCAGCAGCAGCTTACAGGCGCATCTTCTGCCGCCGAGGTTGATCTTCTGGTCAAGGTAGATGAGGTCTGCAGTTTCCGCTCCCCCGAAGAACGCAGTGAGATCTTGGCCGGCCTTAAGTGGATGGGGCTGTTCTCAGATGAAGCCGCTGCCGTCCGCGATTCTCCCCTCGACACACTCTCCGATCAACTAGACAAGCTATACAACTTCCATGTCGGTGAGCAAGATCTATTAATGCTTCAACATAAGTTCATTGTCGAATAGAAAGACGGAACTAAAGTGAGTATTGATCAGCCGTTCTTGTCGAAAGGAAGACAGAGTCGAAGCTGAGGGGATCAAGCTTTTGGAGTATACCCTCTAGACACGGCAATACAGCTATCAATGTGCAGGCGATTCCGATGACAAGCATCTAGACCAATGGAATGGTATTTAGGCCATTGGCAACAAAACGTGGTAGACTCATAAGAGCTAATAAAGGTAAATAGGTTGCCGATGTTTGTGATGCTCTGGGGTTATTACAGGCTATTATTCCTAACAAAATAAAGGCCAAACGGGCCAAATTGCCGCGATGCGGCCATAAAAGGTTTTGAATCAAGAGAATGCATTAGAAGACTTTTGTCCGGGTCAGCGAACTGGAAAGAAAAAAAGGTGTCAAGCCCAAAAAGAAATGTGGTTCCGCCCGGGATCGAACCGGGGACCTTCTCGGTGTTAACGAGATGCCATAACCAACTAGACCACGGAACCTGGTCAATTTTACATAAGAATTGTAAGAGTAGCACATTATACCTGGTGGCTGAGCGACACGAATTAGGTTGGTCCAGGCATTCAACTTTGGCGTTACCCTGAACTCGATTGAAAACATTGGCCAAGTAAACATTATATGCGATAGATGCGCTGTCAACTGCTACTAACGTCAAATTAATTTTTAGATAATGCGGAAATCTATTCTCGCCATATAAGGAATACTCAAATCGCTATACTAACGTTAGTCTCGTGCCCAATCCCTACAATCCATTAACCTCGTCTCCATCCACCGCATTATGCACATGATGATTGTTGTTATGGTTCTGCTGCGAAGGGCTATTCCTCGACGCGAGCAGCGACTCAAGTAGAGAACCAATCTCTGGGTATATCTGTTCAATGTTCGCCAATCCCTCCGGTCCCAGCTGCACCATCACGCTGAACATGTTGGCAAACCGGGCTGCTTCTGTTCCACGTGTCACCGCCGCTTGGAGATCTCTTATGTCGGCTTCTATGCCGCCCGAGTTGTTCTCCGCTATGTCGAGTTCCTCGGTCGCTCGTTTTAGCTCATCACGTTTAGCATTGATGGCTGATTCTTGGGTTTTTATCTCTTCGCTCTTAGCTGCTCGGCGACTCTCATAGCTTCGTATTGCTTGTGCGATTTCTGGTGGTAAAGACATGTTGTTTTCTTGCAGTGCATGGAGCTGTGGCGCAAGAGCGTCCTCGGCGACAGATTCTTCGACAAGTCGTCGCAGCCTGTCTTGCGACTCAGCTATGTCATCTTGGATCGCTTGTACGCCCAGTTGGGCAGCGCGGAGTTTGCTCATAGCTTCTTGGGACCTAGACCTATGAGGGAATATTTCCTGTTGAGCAATGGCAAGCGATGAACGTATCGTCCGGACGTGTGCGTCAATTGCTGCGACGAAGACATTGGTGGCGGGTTTTAACGCTTCCTGAAGATTGTTCGGTTCGAGAGAACGAGTGGCACTGGCCTATCAATATATTAGTATAAGGACTCATCGCATATTGGCCAAACAGACAGTTGCATTTGGACCGAAAGACGTAGCCATTTGGAACGTAGCCATCGGAGAGCTAAACATCATAAGGCTCTGCGCAGCCGAAAGGCGCGAACCCTCTGGCGAACTATGACGGACACGCTTCTCAATCGGTGTGGGTATCGTTGTGGCTGGTCGTTTCAGATGCTTGATGTTGCGAGGTACTGGGGGAGATGGAGGAAACTCCGAGGCGACGGTGATAGACGAGGCCATGTGCTCCTCGCTCTCCTCTGAAGAAGTATCTCGACGCGATCGCGATGGGTCAATTGGGGAGTCTGGAGCGCTATAGTTTGCGGTTCTTCGCCGTCTTCCGGACCGTCGCTCGGCAGTACCAACATCATCACCAGTGTCGTCTTGAGCATCAGGCGATTGAGGCATTGTTCGAACGAATCGCTTCTTCGCAGCGTGGACATCCTGCGCCATCAATTTTCCAGCATAAGAAGGTTTGCGATCGCGTGCCAGAGACTTCCGAAGCTCTGACTGAAGGTCTTGCAGCGTATCGCCTGGATTTCTGGCAACATGGTCTGCGACAAGGGCGAGATCCTCTAGCAGATTGATGGCCCACATCTTGGGAGGTGCTTCGGGAACAATGTCCCATGGCCAGACACCCATAGCTTTGTATATTCGACGAGCTGCGCGAGCTCCGCGTGTTTGTAAATATGTACCGTGGGGTTCGGGGATGCGAATGGTGTCGATGTTATCGAGGGCGCCGTCGACATCGACGATGGGCGACTGCGCGTTTGGCGGCCGTGTCGAAGGCATCGCGCCTGAGGCGAGGCGAGGGAGAGGAGGCGCGCGCGGCTACAGCATACAATTAAATAGAACGAAACTGATATCGTATACTCTGATGATGCGATAAGATAGTGATGCTCCCAACCGCGGGCAAAAGCCGGGTCTGGCGCCTTGATTGAACTGGTGATGATCCCCCAGCCACATCATGGAGCGTCGGGTCCAAGCCTAGTGAGTCGACCCGATCTCATGTAAAATCACGTGATATGACAGCTCTTTTCCCGATCCCCGCAGTCATGAACTCATGATGCCATATTATGGTCAATGCCGAGGCTGAAATGATTTGATTTTATGTGAGAATCACCAAGATACTACTAAGAAGCGTTTTGATCATTCTACATAGAAGATTTGTCTTGTTTTGGTGTTTCCCAATTGATCATCAAGTTTGGACTGGCCGCGTTCTTAGCGAGGACTAGCACTGTGTCACAAAAGCAAACATCATCCGATTCTTTGTCGAGATTTGGAATAACCATGAAATCCCAGCATGCAATGATCAGAAACCTGTTTGACAATCATTTTATCACCAAGGTCCATCTTCTGTAGATATACTTGTGCTGCCTTGATAAATCGCCCAATCAGAGCTTCATATAGTAAGCATGATTGTTGTGCAATTTGGCCAATCCATCATTTCAAGGACCATGGATACAGGCGGCGCGTTTGATAGCCTGGAACTATGTTTCAGAGGTAAAATGGGTTTAGTTTTAATATTTAATAGGCATATGATCTAACCTCACAAGAGAATAGCTGTAAATTTGAACAATGCCAAATGATAAATCAGCCCATGATCGATCTCACGAGCATATGTCGACTCGACAAATCTCGAACTAGTATGCTTGAGCTTGCTAGCCCACTTGGAATTATCTTGGTGGTTCTATCTCAGAAGTCATGGGGGCTCAGGTATGTATTCATGCAAAGAATGTATCTTTCGTGTCATACCTACTTCCGAGCTAAGTATTCAGAGGCCAGCCTCAACTCAGCGCACTATCGAGAGTATGTCTTATGTTATCCTTATTTCACCCTGTTGTAGTAAGCACCGAGGGCCTTGTCAATCACAGCCTTGACCTTGGACGCATCCAACTTCTCCTCTCGGTTGAAAGTGTAAAGTCCGTTGACCTCCTGCTCGATATCCGCCCTACAGATCATTAGTCTCATATCAACACAGGAGCCAAATCACACCTACAGCTGAGTATAGACGAAAGCAGAGCAGTGTCCCCCCAAGACAACACCATTGACGAGGCGCTCGATTCTCTCTACCAGGTCATCAGCGTTTGTGGCAGTGGTGTAACCCCAATCGAGGCTATCGCCATCCTCCTTCTTGGCTGGTGCAATGTTGACACCTCCGAATTCGGTGTTCATGACTGGAGCGCCAGGCTTATGCTTCGAGCCCTCGTCAACACCAGGAATAGCTGGTAGGAAGACGCCTCGACCAGCCTTTGGGCCAATGATGCCCTCAAGAGTGGAGCAGGTCTTTTCGATCTCAGGGCCATCGCTATAGTCATGGAATGTGGTTAGGTCAGTAAGGACATGCTGCCATCCACAGTTATCGTTGATACTTCGTGTATCATCAAGACCCCTAGGGCTGTTAGCACTAGTATGAAATTGAAGCTGATAATACTTACTTGGTAAGATAGTAGAGCTGACGAATGTGGTTACGCTGATCAACGTTATCCTCAAGGTTAGGATAAGCCCAGCTTTCATTGACAGGAGTCCATGTCACGACTGATGGACGGTTGATAACCAGCTTGACAGCTTCAGTCCATTCGGCGTTGAATCGATCAACATACTCAGCACTGAACGCATAAGCATTCGCAATCTCACCCCAAACGAGGAAACCAAGTTTGTCAGCCCAGTAGTAGAAGAGGGGATCCTCAACCTTCTGGTGCTTCCTGCAGCCGTTGAGGCCCATCTTCTTTGCGAGCTCAATATCCAGCTTGAGGCTCTCGGAGCTGGGAGGAGTCATGAAGGTCTCAGGCCAGTAGCCCTGGTCTAAGCAGAGAGCCTGGAAGTAGGGCTTGCCATTGAGTCGCCAGGTACCGTCTCCTGTTGTCCAGTTGATATTTCTCATGCCGGTGGTTGTCTTGACTTCGTCTATGACATTCTCGGCGTCATCATACAGGCGAATAACGAGGTCATAGAGTTGTGGATGCTCAGGAGACCAGAGCGCAACACCATCGCGCCAAGCAAAGTCGTTGTCCAGAGGGGTACTTTCGGTGACAGACTTGGGCAGCTTGGATCTCTGCTCTTCGGACAGACGCATATTCAGCTCAACGCCAACGGAGCTCGTCTCTCGGGGAAGAGCCTTCTTGTCCGATTTAGAAACAGGAATACCAGCAAAGCTGGATTCAAGCTCGACAGAATAGCCCTTTCCAATTCTTCGTCCTTTGATAGTGATGGTGCTTCGAAGCTGGCCAGAGTGGATATCATTGGACTTGATCACAGTGCCATAAGAGCTATCAGCAATACGAGCACTGGGAACAACTTCTAACCAAACAGACTGCCAGATACCACCAGATGGAGTGTAAAAGATCGTCTCTGGCTTGGCGGCCCAGTATTGTTTGCCTCGAAGTTGTGTAAGATCATAAGCCGAATCATAGACGCGCAAAGTGACTCGGTGAGTTGTAGCATCCTTAGCGGCATCCACGGCATCAGTGATGTCAATTTCGAAAGGAACGTGTCCACCTCGATGACCACCGACATATTCTCCATTGACCCAAATAGAAGCCTCATAATCAACAGCACCAAATCTCAAGACCAGCTTGTGTCCCTTCTCCTTCTCCTGCGCTGATCGCAAGTCTGAGATGGCACGCTCATACCACATAACCTCATGAACTCCACGGTCATTGATACCAGAAGCAGGAGATTGGAAGACATAAGGGACATTGATTTTGGTTTTTGAGTTGGTGGTCTGCGTCGATGAAGCAAAGACATTGTTCTGAATGAGTGAATGGGCGTCACCCATGATCTTCTGTACCACGCTCTCATTCTGGCCAGTTTCTTTACGAGTAGCAGAGGTATCGACATTGACCTTCTCTGGAAGACCTTTACGCTGCCAATTCTCGTTGAGGCCGGAATCACCATCATCGAAGAGGAAATCCCATTGTCCGTTGAGGGACTCCCAACGAAGTGGGTTACGCTCAAAATCGGGACGGGGGTACGTCATTTTAGCTGCGATAAGGCTAAGACGCGGTTTTGCGGTATAATCTTCTCGACAAAAGGTTCAATTGCAAAAGAGAAATCAATTGAGAAAGGCTGACCGTGAAGATGAATGAAAATGACAACTTTGGTGTTTTCACCGCACGACGATCACTTTGTAAGGGATTCTGCTGATGAGGGGCTCTTGCCTCTCGTAATCAACAGTGGGTCTCTCTTCGCCAAGTAAGAAGCCTCAGATGCGCATGTGAAGCTTTGTGATTGAGTGAGAAAAGTTGGAGATCATCTCCACATCAAATGTCTTGCGTGGATTCTTTTTAAAGTGGTTCAGCTCTTCTTTGCCATTCTTTTCCTTGGAAATTTAAGGGTCCAGCGGTTCAATTGGACTCCTAGCTGGCGTTCCCTTATCTCTGACGTGCGATAGACAGTGCGTGGACTGATGAGTGAGGTGAGTGAGTGAATTCTGATAGACTGTTTAACCTAATAGTATTAAAATTACCCTATGAAAAGATATACAGGCCGTTTCCTGCTGATGTCTATTAAAGGACTGTGGTATCACTATACGCTGAATTGCATTTTAAACACTCGCCATCTTATCTGTTCTGTTCTGTTCTGTT